>MU670286.1:19130-60209 GCA_026770625.1 Nicotiana glauca | reverse complement strand
ATTTCCGTCGGCTGAAATATCGCCATTTACACTTTTGCATCGGCTGAAATACCGCCAAATCTTGCATCACATGGGATGAAATATCGCCAAGTTTTCCAAAGGAATCATCGTTCAGAGGCATCTTCTTCATAGCTCGAGAACACCATGCCATGGCCCGAGGACCCCACTTTATATCTTGCACATCATTATTCAAAGTCATCATGGTTCAGAGGTGCCATTATCATAGCCCGAGAACGTCATGTCATAGCCTGCGAATCCTTTAATTTTGCGCTTCATGGCCCAGGACATCATGGTCCGAGGACGTCATCCTAACCGTCCAAGGATTGCATTCATGGTCCAATGGGAACTTGCATCACGTTTAGTTTTATGCACGATATGCGCCTATATTGCTCACTTGCAGGTACACCGGCTAGCAACGGCCGTCTTAGCAGGAGCGATCCCGCTTCGATTCTCGCAGCCGATTGGCTACCGAGGTACCTCTTGTCTCTCCAAAACCTCGCGTCCGTCCTTTCGAATCTCCATCGGCATGTTCCGTCAATGGTTCCTGAACTACATGTGGCCTGATTCCTGTAAAACTAGGGATATGTAGGCAGCTCAGAAGCCAACGCGCGGTCAAAGTTCCTTTTCAATCGCCGTTTTCGGTCAAAATTGGCCATCTTGTCTTTACCCGACAACTCTTTCATCCTTCCCGGGTACATATTGCCAGTTGTTGATACCCAATTTTTCCCTATATATTTTCTATATATACTAAATACTTTCAAAATAGTATATGTATGCATATATAAGAGTTTTGGTATTTTTCCTCAATTTTTAAAGTTTTTGAGAATCAATTTGTTGTCTATTTTAACAGTACAAAATCCAAAATTATTATTTTTAGGTTAATAACTTATTTCATCCCATATTTACAACAAAATATAATTAATATGGTTTTTGCATATTTTTACAAATTTATTTGGCATTTCTAAAGCTAAATTGCATTTAATTGCAATTGTAGCTATTTTGTAATTAATAGTATTTTATAATTATAAAATTAGTTCCCGTATTTTTTAATTTAACATTTGTATACTATTTATTGATTCAGCACTTTCAATTTGTTTCAAAAATCCTTTTATTATTTTTTTTATAAATTAAAAGGGGGAAATTGGCTATTTAAAACTTGGCCAGATTTCATTACAATTTTAGCCAAATTGCGTCCCAATTCAGCCCAATCTTAACCCCAAATCAAATGACCCAATTACAATTTTTAAACCCTCCCCTGATCCAATTTCAAACCCACCCGGTCGGTCCTTTAATCTAGGCCGTTGATCATTTTGATCAACGACCACAATTCTTTATTACCTTTTTTAATTCCCAAAACACCCTTACCCTATCTCATTTTCCAAATCCGCCGCCCTAAAATCCCTTCGTCTCTCAGGCTCTCTCTAGTGCTCGAAACCCTAGCTGTCATTAACGGCTTCTCCGACCAAATTCCACCGGCGTCCATGGCTTCCCAAGCCATGAACGACCTACGCTCTCTTCCATTCACCCCAAATCGTGGTTATTCAAAGTTTTCGAGGTTCGACTTCAACAAGGTCTGTCCAAATCCTGTACCGATCTGAGTTCCTTTGGTTTCTCCGGCTCCGTTCCTGCATGTTCGAACTTTGGCAAGGCTTATCCATGGCCCAGACCTGTTCAACGACCAAATCTTTCTAGGCCTTCTCGTTTCTAGGGTTTCTGAGAAACCCTAAATTGCGTGTTCGAGGTTATTTCTTCCCTTGTTTTCTTAGATCTGTAACTGATCTATGTTCTACTCGAGGTTTTGATGTTCTTCCCCAATTTTTCTTTCTTAAAAAATTAGTCTGTCCAATTTTAGGGTTTTCAAAAAAAATCTCTTAAGAGCGTTTCTTCTTCTTCTTCTTTTCTTTATGTGAATCTGTGTGTTCATGCCATGGCTTATGTATTTTTGTTTGTTCTTATGTTTCGCCGCTAATACGCATGTTTCTCTACCTTTGTTATGTTACTGCTTCTACTGATTTTGTCTACGAGTATGCTTTACATGTTTATCTTGCATGTCCTTCTACTGTTTCTCCTACTGAGATTGTTTGCCTTCACTGGATTCGTTTGGGTTCTAAACGTGTTTCTTTTACTGTTTCCTAAATTCCATGACATCTCTCCTCTCTTCTGAACCTATTTGAGTTCTGAGCTTTCTCTTAAACTTGTTCTTTACAATTTTGGCACTCTACTGCTCCTAATTTGCTACGTGTGTTTGCGTGTTTCCTCAGGTAACCCTGTTCCCTAAGCCTATTGAAATATCTTGCCTTCTCACTTCTATATCCTACTCAAATTAAAACCCTAGGTTTTGCGTCTTTGCAAGTTTGACTCTAGGGTTATGCTCTAAAAGACCCTGGGCTCTCGAACTCATGCAGGGTTTACAATAAATTTGGAATTTCCTATTCATGATTTAAAACCTCTTATGACCGTCTCTTTTGTTTGATACTATCATGCTTATATACGAGGGTTTTTCTTCTGAATTGATTCTTTAGCTTGTGATTGATTTCAATCTCCTTTTACTAAGGCTTGATTGATTTTTGTTACTGATTTTTACAACTTAACCTCTTTCCCCCTTTTCCTGACTAAGTTCATTCAAAGGCTTTTAAATTTCTGGCTATTTGATTACTGTATTTTCCTTATTTTCTCAAAAAATCGTGTACTATAGGCTTCTTACATTAAATAGACTATATGAACTTACCCCTATTATGCTACTTTGAAAAGGTTTTCATTACTTTTCTTTCCTTAATTACTCATCCCCGTTTGAAATCAAATCCCTTTGACTAAGGGAGATCCTCTTTGATTGATGAAATTTTATTTCCTTGCCTTTTGGTTTACTCGTTTCTGCACTATAAAAAGAGGGTTCTTTCTGCACCTTTTAAAAGGGACACACATATACTTTAGAATTAAGAACATGTTTTTGAATACTTCTCACTTTCAAATACCTTCTATACTATTACTTTCTCTACTAAGCACCTTGCTCCCCTTCTCTTTACTATTTGGAACATTCTTGAGCTCCTCTTGAACTCACAATACTTGCGGATGAATTGATCCTGCTGACTGCTGGCTATTTGTTTGCTTTGTTGTTTGTTTTTCTAAACTTGCAACTGGTATGTCTCTCTAGTTAAATAACACCGTCTAAACTATGTGTTTATTTTTTGCCATGCTCTCTTGCACTATGTGTTTATTCTAGTCTGTTATGCTCTCCTTCCCTATACTTCTGCACCCTTAGTTTGTTATGCTTTCTTGCTTTCCTTGTGTTTCTGTAGATGCTTGTCTATCTGAGTCCCTTCCCTTTGGCCCCCTCTTGTGTGTAAGTTCAGTTCTGAGTCATGGTAGCATCCTATTATTGCCACCCATGACTTAGAACCAGGTTCTTTTGAATCCCTACTCAAATACTTTCCCATTCCCTCTCCCCTTTATGTGTTGAGCTTTAACTTGGGTCTGGTGGTGTCCTAATCACCACTCAGACCCTAAGTTTAACTCCCCAGAGTTTGCTCCTATTTGTTTGACCTAAGTAGGGGATCGGGGGTGTGCCAGCCTATTCCATGGCTGGGCATGACCACCCTCTACTATGGTTCCTCTCTCACTTTGCACTCATTCCTAGTTTCCTAAGTTCTATCCCCCTTTGGTAAGCCATGCTTTGGGACCCTAGAGTTCCCTCTGAACTTGGATGCCTAAGGGCTGGTAATTCCACACTTGCACTATTCTGTTACAATATTTATTATTCAGAGTGTAAGCATTGCCTGGGGCCTGGAGGCTCCTTGGAACTTTGAAACACTCTGAGTAAGGGAGGGCCTTGGAATCTGGAATACGGATTTGGTGAAACACATGTTATTGGATATTGAGATTGAATTAGGCTGCTTGGATCTAGCTGTAGGCTGTGATGTATTTTTAATTGTTTTCTTTCTTTTTTTTGACTCTGTAATAACCTTGTAAAAAGATCTCGGGATTATTAGTAAAGGGTATGGGAGGTGTTTACTTTATTGCTAAAGGGTAGATACCATGCACATAGGACCAATGTTGTTACTTAATCATTTAGGTATCATGCCTATAAGTTCAACGCTTTAAGTCACCTAGAGATCATGTCTATAGGCTTTTGCATTCTTTTCAATCATTTAGAAATCATGTCTATAGTATTTAATGTTCAACCATGCGGCAAATCAGTAGATATCCTGTCTACAGGATCTAATAATCAAACAACAAATTGCATATAGAAATCATGCCTATAGGAAACGCTTAAACTCAAGGCAAACTGTAGATTAATATTCATTTCGTAGCCAGTTTAATCACAATAATGTTTCTTTAATCAGGACATAGAAAATCTGCCTATAGGGTTTAACTCTTTATCATCTTGCAAATCATAGAAACCCTGTCTATAGGACTTAATATTCATGTAAGAAGTTGCATATAGAAACCATGTCTATAGGAAATGCATACGCGTTAGGCAAAACTATAGGATAACCAAACCTGCCATCCATTTACCCACTCTGTAATAAGTTTTAAAATCCAGAACAAGTCTGTCTCGCTTAATCTGTTTAAGTAATAATAACTGGGTAACTGGTTTTAACATTTCAGTGTCACATTTTTCAATATAAAACTCTTATGAGCCTGTGATGCTTTTAAAATTGCTGCAAATCTGTCTGAAGCAATTCTTGTAAATTTTCTGCTCATCTCTTGAAGCTATGTTTCAAAACAGTCCTTTAATTCACTCTTCTTTTAAGGTGTTTTAGCATTTTTTACAACTCTCCTGTATTTTCACTCAAACAAATCTGCAGATTCCAAAGTCATTTCTAAACTTATACAATTTTCAACTTCCTGTTTAAATTCTTATGCATTAGGCTCTTGTCTGAAATCAGTTCTTTCTAAATAACTCATTTAAAATACTTCAATTTCTGACAATTAGATCCAAGTTGCCTAGTGCAGACTTTCTATCTAGTTCTATGTGCTAAACTGGTCCGTCCTCCGCTGAAGTTTTAATTTTAAGACCAAACCAGTATGTGCAAGGCATGCTAAACTAAGTGTTATCTGATTTACGGGATTTTATGTGAGCCTTGCATGTTTGTTTGTCAATCCCCTTATTTTCTATTTGTTTTGGTTGTCGCTACTAGCATTTTGTCCTTTTAAACCCCATATATGCCTCTACCCCTTTCTTCCCTTTAGGATTAGAAGTCCTAATACCCTAGGACTGATAGGTCGGGACGAGTATTAGCATGCAATAAGTAAACGAGACTAATCGCGTTTAATACCTTAACGGGGTGGGAAGGTTAGAATATGGATATGATGACCGGTGCGCTAATATCTCGTGCGACCCCTCTTTGAGGAGTGATTGCTGGGTATTGTACCGATGTGATCCATATTGTATTTAAACCTAGGACCTCTTTCCCCTTTTCTTTACCTGTATATTGTTTTTTTTTCTTAAATTTATGTTCCAATTAATCCTTCTCTTTTAAAATCACTAATGTCCTTTCCCTTCCTTTTCTAAAATTTTAAATTTTGTCTGTAACTACTATATGCAAATTTTATGTGTTTCTTTCTACTCTTCTTAAAGTCACAACTAAGCAGTGCCTAACACCTTCCCCTCGAGATAATCTCAAGCCCTTACCCGAACTCTTGTTTTTATTTTCAAAAAATCTTCTTCTTTTTTAAAGTTTCCTAATGCACTATAATCATTAGGTGGCGACTCTTTAAATTTCATGACTTGATTCCTCAAAAGGGAATGAGAGTTGTTTTGTCCATAATGTCGTAAACCCGATTTCTCCTTAGAAAAAGGGGGGCGTCGACACCAGTCCCTAAATTTAGCTAACTCCCTAAATTTCCGAAAATTTCGCTAGAGTTTCCTTTGTTTTTAGGCCTATCCACCTGTTAGAGATCCCGAGAATCATATGATAACAGCATAAACATATTTCATAAACATAATGTAACTTGTACAACATCAACCAAAACCGTATAGGCAATCACATTACCAAAAAGGGGACGGTTTTACACAGATCAAGCTAAAAGATAAGAGTTCATAGGAGCTAAATGCATTAAAGCTGTTACATGACTATTCAAACAAATGTGGATACTTCTTTTTCATTTCATCCTCGGCTTCCCAAGTAGCTTCCTCAACTTGCTGGTTCCGCCATAATACTTTCACAGATGCAATTTCCTTATTTCTCACTTTTTTGGGAAACTTGATTATTGGTTTTTAAATGCATAAATCAACCCTAACTTGGCACTACGAGGTTCGGGTTTTGAGTGGAAATTTCCACGGGGCCTCACATCCCAGGCCTGACTTTCCTTCTTCGCGAACGCGGTCAACACCTCGCGTTCGCGAAGTACAGACTTACGTTGAACAAATTTTGCTCTACGCGAACACGACATGACAGTCGTGAACGCGATGCCTTGCTCAGACCACCCTTTGCGAACACGCTCACCCTTCCGCGAACGTGATGAATATTTGACCTCGAACCCATCTAACCCAACTTCCTCTTCGCGATCGCGAAGACCTTCTCGCGAACGTGATGAACCACTTCCCAGCCCTCCGCGAACGCAAAGCCCTTCTCGCGAACGCGAAGGCTTAATTCTTTGCCTTCCTCAACCGCCTCTTCGCGAACGCGAGGCTCCACTCACGAATGAGAAGGGTAAAATCCCTGCAAATACTGAACAAATTTTGTGCAATTTTCTAAACTCCAAAATGATCCGATTGATCACCCAAAACTCACCCGAGGCCCTCGGGACTTCAACCAAAGGCACCAACATATACTAAAACCTTTTTTAAACTTGTTCCAATCCTCAAAACACTTCAAACAATATCAAATCAACCCAAACACATCAGATTCAAGCCTAAGTTTCTAAAAATCTTTCGAATTCCACTTTTGATTATAAACCCAACCAAACCACGTTCGCATGACCTGAAATTTTGCACACACATCCCAAGTGACATAACGAAGCTACTGTAACTCTCAATAGCAATTCCGACCCCTAGATCAAAATCTCACCTATCGACTGGAAGTCGCCAAAATATCAACTTCGCCAATTCAACCCTAATTCTACTCCGAACCTCCAAAACCCATTCCGATCATTCTCCTAAGTCATAAATTACCTCCCGAAGCTAACCAAACTATCAGAACTCATTTCCGAGACCTCTAACACATAAGTCGACATATGGTTGACTTTCCTAACTTAAACCTTCTTAAAAGAGACTAAGTGTCTCAAACCTTACCAGAATTATTTCGGACTCGATCCGACCAACCCAATACCACAAAAAACGGATAATGAAGCATAAAGAAGCAAAAATGGGGGAAACGAAGCATTAACTCATGAGACGACTGGTTGGGTCATCACATCCTCACCAACTTAAACAAACATTCGTCCTCAAACGAGTCAAGAAACATACCTAAAGCCTCAAATAAGTGAGGATATCTGCTCCGCATCTCCCGCTCTGTCTCCCAGGTAGCCTCCTCTACGGGCCGACCTCTCTACTGCACTTTTGCGGAAGCTTTATACTTGACCTCTTCTTCCAAACCTGACGACCCAAAATAGCTACTGGCTCCACACCATAGGTCAGATCACCATCTAATTGAACCGTGCTAAAATCCAAAACATGAGACGGATCCCCAATATACTTTCGGAGAATAGAAACATGAAATACCGGATGCACACTCGACAAGCTTGGTGGCAAAGCAAGCTCATAAGCCACCTCCCCAATCCTCCGAAGCACCTAAAAAGGCCCAATGAACAGAGGACTCAATTTCCATTTCTTCCCAAGTCTCATAACACCTTTCATGGGTGAAACCTTCAACATAACCTTCTCGCCAACCATGTAGGACACATCTCAAACCTTCCTATCAGCATAACTCTTTTGCCTCGACTGCGCTGTACGAAACATCTCGTGAATCACCTTCACCTTCTCCAAAGCATCCTGTACCAAATCAGTCCTCAATAGCCTAGCCTCACCGGGGCTCGAACCAACCAACTGGAGATCTACACCACCTCTCATACAAAGCCTCATATGGAACCATTTGAATACTCGACTGGTAGCTGTTATTATAACCAAACTCTGCAAGTGGTAAAAACTCATCCGATGATCCTCCGAAATCAATGAGACAAGCACGCAACATGTCCTCCAATATCTTAATAGTATGCTCGGACTACCCATCCGTATGAGGATGAAAAGTTGTGCTCAACTCAACCTAAGTACCCAACTCTCTCTACACGGCCCTCAAGAACTGCAAAGTAAATTGAGTACCTATATCCGAAATGATGGAAACCAGAACACAATGCAAATGAACAATCTCTCGGATATAAATCCCTGCCAACCACTCCGAAGAATAGGTAGTACACACAGGAATGAAGTGAGCAAACTTGGTCATCTGACCCACAATCACAAAAATACCATCGAACTTCTTCAAAGTTTGTGGAAGTCCAACAACCAAGTCCATAGTGATCCTCTCCCACTTCCACTCAGGAATATCTATCTACTGGAGTAAGCCACCCGGTCTCTTATGCTCATATTTCACCTGCTAACAATTGAGACAAATACCACAATATCTTTCTTCATTCTTCTCCAGCAATAGTGCTACCTCAAATCCTAATACATTTTCGCGGTACTCGGATGAATGGAATACCACGAGCTATGGGCCTCCTCCAGAATCAACTCTCAAACCCCATCCATATCGGGCACGCAAATACGGCCCTTCATCCTCAACACCCCATCATCACCAATGGTCACATCTCTGGCATCATCATGCTAAACTCTATCCTTGAGGACAAGCAAATGCGGATCATCATACTGGCGCTCTCTGATGCGATCATATAAGGAAGACAGAGAAACAACACAAATGCTCGATTAGGATCCAAAATATCTAACCTCACGAACTGATTGGCCAAGTCCTGAACATTAACTGCTAGGGGTCTCTTCCCAACTGGAATATATGCCAAACTCCCCATGCTCACTGCCTTTTGGCTTAAAGCATCGACCACCACATTGGCCTTCCCAGATGGTATAATATAGTAATATCATAATCCTTAAGCAACTCCAACCATCTTAGCTGCCTCAAATTAAGATCATTTTTCTTGAACAAATGCTGAAGACTGCGATGATCAGTGATCACCTCACAAGATATGCCATACAAGTAATGCCTCTAAATCTTCAATGCATGAACTATGGTAGTCAACTCCAAATCATGAACGGGGTACTTTTTCTCATGGGACTTCAAGTGACGAGAAGCATAAGCAATTACTCTACCCTCCTGCATCAACACACAACCAATCCCAACTCTCGAAGCATCACAGTACACGATATGTGAACCTGAAGCTGATGGTAAAACCAATACTGAAGATGTGGTCAAAGTTGTCTTGAGCTTCTAAAAGTTCTCCTCACACTCATCCGAACATACAAATGAAGCACCCTTTTGAGTCAACTTGGTCAACGGTGATGCGATAGATGAGAATCCCTGAACAAACCGGTGATAATAGTCTTCAAACTAAGAAAGCTGCGAATCTCTATGGTTGAGTACGGTCTAGGGCAACTCTGAATTGCCTCTATCTTCTTTGGATCAACCTTAATACCCTCGATGGACACAACGTGCCCCAAGATAGCTACTGAACCAACCCAAAACTCACACTTGGAGAATTTTCCATAAAGTTTATCCTCTCTTAATCTCTGCAACACAACTCTCAAATGCTCTGCGTGCTCCTACTGACTACGCGAATACACCAGAATATGATTAATGAAGACTATGACAAATGAATCGAGATAAGGCCAGGACACGCTGTTCATCAAATGCATGAACGCTGCTGGGGCATTGTTAAGCTCAAAAGACATCACCAAGAACTCATAATGACCATATCGTCCTGAAAGCCATCTTAAGAATATCCGAATCCCTGATCTTTAACTGGTGATAACATGAACTGAGATCAATCTTAGAGAACACCCTCACTCCCTGAAGCTGGTCGAATAAATCATCGATGCGAGGCAAAGGATACTTGTTCTAAATTCTTATCTTGTTCAATTGCCTATAATCAATGCACATTCTCATTGTGTCATCCTTCTTCTTCACAAATAGAACCGGCACAACCCAAGGTGACACACTAGATGAATGATCCCCTTATCAAGGAGTTGCTAAAGCTTCTCCTTCAACTATGGTGGTGCCATACGATATGGCGGAATAGAAATGGGTTGAGTGCCCGGCACCAAGTCAATACCAAAATCTATATCCCTGTCTGGTGGCATGCTCGACAGGTCTACAGGAAACACATCAGGAAAATCCCTCACAACTAGAATAGAATCAATACTAGGAGTCTCAGCTGCGACATCCCTCACAAATGCTAGATATGAAAGACAACCCTTCCTAACCATACGTTTGGCCTTCAAGAAAGAGATCACTCTACTAGGGACATAATCAGTAACTCCTCGCCACTCAATCCATGGCACACCCGGCATAGCCAAAGTGACAGTCTTAGCATGATAGTCCAAAATATCACGACACAGAGATAACCAATCTATGCCCAAAATTACATCTAAATCAACAATACTCAGTAGTAATAGATCCAATCAGGTCTCTAAACCCCCAATAGTCACCACACGACTGATACACACGGTCTACACCAACAGTATCACCCATCGAGATAGATAAATGAACATGTAAAGCAAGAAACTCACGGGGCATACCCAAATGACGAGCAAAATACGATGACACATAAGAAAAGGCGGAACAGCGATCAAATAACACGGAGGCATCTTTGTGGTAGAGTGAAACAATACCTATAATGACAGCATCTGAAGCAATAGCGTCGGGTCTGCCTAGAAGTGCATAGAAATGGGCCTGACCGCCCCCTGATCGACCTTCCCCTATGGGGCGACCGCTGGCTGACTGACCTTCACCCCTAGCTAGCTGAGCGGGTGGTGGTGAAGAAACTGGTACTGAAGCCGATAACTAACCCCTCTGCTTGGACGAACTAGCAACACGACGAGGAGACTGCCTCTACATGTGGCCCATCTCACGACATTCATAATAACTCCCAGGTGTTGGAGAAGGGGACTGAAGGGAACCCCTCGCACCGGAGTGACTAGCTGGTGCACTCGGCATAGAAGAGCCTTGAGCTGATGGAGCACAGGATGAAATCTGAGCTGGAAGGGCGTTGAGTGATGACTGGCCCTACTGAAATCCATGATAACCATGACCCAAAGATGCCCCGCGATAACCTAGGCAAGCTGACTGAGCATGCATTATCGCGCCCTTTTTTCCTCGCAAAATCGGGTTTATGACATTTGGGAGGACAACTCGTTCCCTTTTGGGAATTGGGTTTGATTAAAGTGCATTATGACACTATGAAGAATTTGATTTAGGAAACCAGAGATTGGGTATGGGCTTGAAATTATCTCGAGGGGAAGGTATTAGGCACCCCTCAAGATCCACTAGTGTGGTTCCCGGCCATACTATGATTGTGACTTTAATAACAAGTAGGCAAGTAAGACTTTCAAATATGAGAGGGTTTTCACATAAGGGTTGCAAATAGATGGAGTTAAAGAAACGAAATAAAAGCTGAAGTTTGAGACAATAATTTGAAATTTGAAAATAAACAATAAAATAAACAAGTAAAGGAAAGGGGGTCCTAGGTTTATAAATAATATGGATCACCCCACACAACACCCGGTAATCACTCCTCGATGAAGGGCTACACGAGATGTTATCGCGTGGTCATCACATCCATATCAACCCTTTCCCACCCCGTTAAGGTTTTAAACACGGAATGGTCCCATTTACTTATTGCATGCTATTGCCCGCCCCAATCCTATTAGTCCCGGAGGTATTCGGGACTGCTAATCCTAAAAGACAAGGGGTATGAGGCTTTATAGTTTCAAAGGACAAAATTCTAGGGCGACAATCAAAACACATATGTAGCAAGTTTGGGAAAAGCACTTAGACAAATAAGGCTCAAACAGACCTCCTAAGATCAAAGAAAAGCATATAGTTTAGCATGTCTTGCACGTACTGATTAGGGTCTGATTAAACGCTAATTTATCATATATTTTTAGATTAGAAGTCAGAATTAGACCTGCTAGTTGGTTGTAATTAATAAAGACTGGTGGATTTATAACTTTTACCCTAAGGCTTGCCTAGGTGTTAGATGAAAACCTATAGGCATGATATCTAGTGATTTCAGAAATGAAGAGGTAAACTGATTACATATTGATTTAGGGAAAAAGTTGCCATTTCAGAAAAGATAAGTTCTGCAATTGATAATGCATTACTACTGATAGTTTTAAACTTACAAACGAGTGAGGCGATTCAGATTTCCCCTATAGGCATGCTTTCTATGTGTTTGTCAACCTTAAACGTTATTATAGACATAGATAAATGCATAAATCCTACAACATGTTATCTAGATGTTGGATTTTTTATAACAAACGTAATATCTGATTACATGGTTATTAAAGCATATAAACATGTTTGCCCAATGAGATATGAGTATGCAAGAAACAGAAAGGTCCTATAGGCATATCATCTACATGTATGTGCATCCTATAGACATGGTATCTATATATGAGTGTAGAAATTCCTATAGGCATGTTATCTAAATGAGAATGCAGAAATTCCTATAGGCGAGTTGTCTATGTGATGTGCGGAAATCAGAAATTCCTATAGGCAAGTTATCTACATGATATGAAGAAATCAGAGATTCTTATAGGCATTATCTACATGATATGCAGAAATCAAAGATTCCTATAGGAAAGTTATACACCCTTTGCATACAGTTATTCCCTACCCATTTCACTAGCCATCCCCAATAGTTATTACAAGTTATTACAACCCAGAATGAAATAAAAAAAGCAAAATTACATCATAGATTAAAAGTACAACCAAGGGGAGCCTAATTCAAACTCCATGTCTGAAATATGAGATGAACCAACTTCAAGAGATCGTGATCCAAAGCCTTTCTCTCATTTGGATGTGTCAGAGTTTCCTAAGAGCCTCATATGGACTCCGGGCAGTGCTCACGCCCAAATGTATTACCAGATTAGGATATAGTGCAGTGTGGAAGGGCCAGCCCTCAAGTGTCCAAGTTCAGAGGGAACTCAAGGTCCCAAGTAAAGGATTACAAGAGGGGGGAGGGGAAGAACTTAGAAGCTAAGAAAGAGTGCAAATGCAGTAGTGAAATTATGAAAGGGGAAAAAGGGAAAGGGGGATAACTTAGATTCAGTGCACATAGGGGTATAAGGGAGTGGGGAATTTGCAAGAACACAAGAAGAACATGCTGGTGGGCATACCCAGCAATAGGTTATGCTGGTACACCCTCCAGCCTGTTTAGAGGTTAAGACCTCATTGGTGAAGAACCCAATTCATGACAACAACTCATATTGTCATTACCTAAGTCACAACTCATAAACACAAAGGGGTAATGGGATAGTGAGCAAAGATTCACAGTAGAAACAGGCAGTAGAACATAGGCATACTAAATTAAATATTGAACTCTACATAGACAGTAAAGTAGACATGGATATAAAGACTATAAGTAAACACATTGGGGTGATGCTGAAACAAAAATTAGAACATACCAGTTCCAAAGAAACAAATAAAGAGAAAGCGGTAGTCTTGCAAAAGCATAAGTGCAGACAGTGTCACACCTCCTTTTTCACTACACCTGTAAAAGTGTAAAGGAGTTTTTCCAGTTAAAGGACAATCAAAACGGGATTTATTATTAAGATTTCAGAGTCGCCACTTGGGAGATAAATTGTGTCCCAAGTCACCGGTTGAATCCCGAACCGAGGAAAAATATGGCTCTATTAACAGTCCGTGAACCAGAAATCTGAGTAAGGAATTCTGTTAACCCAGGAGAAGATGTTAGGCATTCCTGGGTTCCGTGGTTCTAGCACGGTCGCTCAACTGTTGTATTTGACTTATTTTATCTGATTTTAATACATGCTAACTTATGTTGTTTTATAATTTTAAACCGCTTTTATTATTATTTTTTAACGAGAATTGCAACATCGTGAAAACGCATCTCGAACCACGTCACACCAATGCACCCGTGGCTGTTGACACCTTCCAACTTCGTTAAGATTTGGATTTGGGTCACATAAATGCGTACCCGAGTTTAGGAATGTAATTTTATTAATATTCGCGCCTAAAGAGACTAACGCATTATTATCTTTGGGGAAGGCCGTGAAATTTTCTAAACGGCCCATCCCGAAGTCTAAGTATTTAACACAAATATTTATTGAGGGCCCCACAATTTATCTATGTTTTATTTGGCGAGCCTCGTCTCATTTTATTATTTAAAAGGGCGAACTTAAAGTAACTATGATTTTCTATTTATTTGTCTCTAAAATAAAAGAAAGAGTCCTAGTTAATCGATGTGTTATTGGATTAAAGTAAATCAAATGAGAAATCTACACCAAGGACAACCATTGGGCTCCAAGACAAGCCCAACGAAAGAAAATCGTACTCATGCCCACGCCAAGACTGGCCAGCCGCAAATTTCAGCCCAGGCCCAACTTACACGGTCATAACAAAGGACTTGGGCTGCTCGTTAATGATTTGAGATCTACACCTCGTGGAGAAGGTTGTTAGGCCAGATTGATTAGACCAAACATAGTGTTTCAACCTGAAAAATTACTCCTAGATTAATTTCATGTTACAAAGCTTATTTCATTTGATTTACCCTAAACACACTCAATTTTGTTCTGGAATCCGGAAAATACAACAACAGTTATTTCAAACGATTTTTGCACCGTACCACGTCTTCAGTTCATTTCTTTTAAAGGAACTTCTCTAGAATGCAGTGTTAATCAAAGATGACCAAATTAAATTTGTAAAATCAATAATCTCAATTTTTATTCTACGACAACTCAACTCAACTTTATAAACTTCCAAATTAAATCAAACGAGATGGAAAATAACAATGACTATCGAAGCAACATTTTTCAGAAAAATAGAAGTCTTAGCTCGTGTGACCTTTTAATCCTTGTGAGCTAACTAACACTTGAAAACACAAGCACAATAATGACAATTCACTAGCGAATCATTAGTCAGCTAATAGTCTCAAGATATCAATTTAATACAAAACATGTAATTACAAAACCAACAATCATCGAATCGATGGATTAATTCCAGTAATGAATGTCCAGTTTCAAACAATTCAAGGTCAACTAAGCTGAGATAGTATACTAAAATGAATTACACTTCAACAGAGAGTTCAACATGAGAAAACAATCATTACTTCATTCAATTTCTCATAATCCGGAGGGTTATAGGACATATACTTGGAAAATAGAAGGTGATACAAGTGAGGATCAGCAACAATGAGTAGGTAGTCAAAACAGTAGATCAAAATTGTGCTCACAACTCAATGTATAACATCAAATCACTCCAGGATTGAGTTTTAAAAATACAGGCTACAGTATTCAACATTCAGTCCAGTAAACTTGAATAAACTCAACCAACAAGCAATTGAACCCAGGAATCAAATACAAACAGCCAGCTGAACCACTAGCTAACTCAAACCGATCAAATTCGAACCCAATTGATTCCAAATGCAGCCAGATTCCAAATACAAGACAACAATAAAGGAGTATAAATTGTTTCTGAACGTATATGAGCTAAAGAGCTAAATTCATGGCTCAAAATCACTCGAAGTGAACCTCTGGACTTTAGCAACCCACAGATTCAACTCGAAAGTAAACAATTCATGGAGAATAATTATCAAAACTCACAATACTCGATGTAACAGTGTTTTTTGGTATTTTCTGAGGAGTTTTTGTTTTTTTGTAGAAAGCTTAAGACTCTAAAAGGAAATTTCAAATTTTAGATCTCATTTTTAATTTGAAACTTGAGGGTATTTTGGGGGGGGGTGGGAATTTGAGGCTCAAAAACTTGCTCATTCAAGGCATGCCAATGCCATTTTATAGGCAACAAGAGGCAACCTTCAGATTCTATGTTTGCACTCTAATCTTTATGTTATTTTTAGCTTTACTCCTCGATTTATTAACTTGTTACCCAAGTAAGCCTACTAACTTCCCTGAAATTACA
The DNA here is from genome assembly GCA_026770625.1 of Nicotiana glauca. Lineage (NCBI taxonomy): Eukaryota > Viridiplantae > Streptophyta > Magnoliopsida > Solanales > Solanaceae > Nicotiana > Nicotiana glauca. Next base: position 44,163 of record MU670286.1, on the reverse strand, counting down.
ACTAAATACCTATTATAGAATGTTCTAGGGCTTTTATTTTAGTTCTTAACAGATTTCAAACCCTTTAACTACCCCAATTGCCCTTATCTTATTTCTAGAATCACTAACCTATCCCCGGCCCGGATTAAACCATGGTCAAATAACAAAAACTTGAATTTTCAGCTTTAAAAAAAAATGTAATCCCTATCCAAACTCTTATTATTCTATCCATTGAACCAAAACAACAATTAATCATCACACTATGCTAAAACTAACATAAACCACTAATCACAATCACAATGACACTGAAATCATGAACTAAACTAGACATTTGTTCTAATGAAACACAAAAGGAAAAGCAAACTCACTGAGAAAGAAATCCGGCCAGTTATCATTTTCCAATTCGGCCATTTCCGATGATATTTGAACGCCCTAGGTGGTGGAATCTTCATGAGGATGGTGAGGGGATAACATGGTTCCATTTTGGTACAATTTGGAGCATTTAGGGTTTTGGCCAGAAAACATTCAAATCAATATTCGAACGGTTCCGACCATATTCGAGGGTCAGAACCTTAGGGGTTTGATAGAGGACACGGAGGTGGTCGTATGGTGTAAATTTGGTGGTGTTTGGACAAGGTGATGTTTTGGTCGGAAATTTTATGATTTGATATTCGACGGCCTAGGGTGGGTTTTAGGGAAAATTGATGGTGGATTTGGATAGAGGAAGGGAAGGGGGATCCAGGGTGTAATTTTGGTGGCATTTGGAGGCGGGCCGCCGCCGTGGCCGATTTCCGGCGGCGGCATTACAGGGTCTGTGATGGGGTGTGTTGGAGACGATGATACGGGGGTTGGGTTTTTAAGACAGTTTTATATCAAGTTTTGGTTAGTTCCCAGCCGTTGGATCAAAGATCCTCGACGGTTGGGATTAAACTATGACCAAACGACGTCGTTTGGTGAGGCAAGGGAGACGGACCGGGTTACCGGGGTTGGGCCTGGGTCTTTCAGGGTTACTTCGTTTGGGCTCAACCATTTTGGCCCAAATTCGGGTCTTACACTAAGACCACCCCTTTTGATTTCAATTGTTTTCTTTTATTTCCTATTTTTATTTTTGTTTTTATTTGTTTATATTTGTATTTTCTGATTTTATAAAAAGTGCAAAAAAAATTAAAAACCTAATTTATTTCCAAAATTAAGCGAATTAATTCCTAAAATTGTTTAAAATCTATTTCGTGACAAATTCAAGAATTAAAAATTAAAATGCAAAAGGGGATTATTTTTGTTATTTTCTTCATATTTTGTTCTAAAAACAACTTAACCATTAATTAATCCCAAAATATGAAATTAGACCCTAAATGCAAAATGTCAAACGTATATTTTTTATATTTTTATATGAATTAAAATGCACAAAATAAAATACAAACAATTAACAGAAAATAACCCAAAATTCACAACTTGTAAAATAATGAAAAAAATTTATTTTGTTTGAATTTTTGGGAATAATTCATGTAGGGAAAAAATCACGTGCTCACAGCTGTCCCTCTTTGTTCGGGAACACACAGAGTTCTCGGGCAAAGATAAGTGAGCGGATACGAGCGATTTTTGCATGTTCGAATACTCTGTAAGAAGCATTTTTGAAAACCGTCTGACCGCACCCTGCTTCAAAGGTTGCCTACATATTCCTGGCTAAAAAGTAATCAGGTCAGTGTATTTCGGGAAGGTTTGGTAGCTGGGACTACTAGGAGCTATGCATTTCACTATTGTTGCTGCTGCTATTGCTTGCTGACCTCCTTATTATACCAAAAGGAGAATCAAAGCTAAGCTAACTATGTCTATCAACTATGAGTTACAAGATTCCTATCTATAATTCTCTTGGAACTTGATCTTGAGTCTTAGCTGATTTTGCGATGAATCTTGATGCTCTCAAGTTGTAGGTATTTACTATTTCATGCCGCATTGGGTCAAAATAGGATCAGCGGAGCTTGTGACTTCAATCAGGTTTTGAGCAATCTGCACCCTTACTTGCTTCACATTTGAGTTCTTTTCTTTTTGTTCTTTTCTTCTTTTCTTGATTCTGGATTGAGATTTATTCCATTGGTCATCTCACACCTTGTTTCTTGAGGTCGACCTGCTTAAGATACCAAAACAAACAAACGAACGAAATTTTCTGCCCCAGTTTTCACTAGGAAAATTTCGTGAGTTAGTTGTGACATATATCTAAGCAGTCAAATTAGGATTGTGTAGGGAGATCCTCGAATTTTTGTCGGGTTTCAGAAACAAAAAGCTCCTTGGTTTTTGCCAGGGAGATCCTCGGTTTTTTGGCCAGGATTTGGAAAGAAAAAGGCTCCTCGATTTTTTGGCCGAGAGATCCTCGCTTTTTTGGCCGGGATTTGGAAAGAAAAAGCTCCTCGGTTTGTTGGCCGGGATTTGGAAAGAAAAAGCTCCTCGATTTTTTGGCCTGGAGATCCTCGAGTTTTTGGCCGGGATTTGGAAAGCAAAATCTCCTCGGTTTTTTGGCCGGGAGATCCTCGGTGTTTTGGCCAGGATTTGGAAAGAAAAAGCTCCTCGGTTTTTTGGCCGGGATTTGGAAAGAAAAAGGATCCTTGGTTTTTGCGAGAGAGATCCTCGTTTTTTTGACCGGGATTTGGAAAGAAAAAGCTCCTCGATTTTTTGGCCAGGAGATCCTCGGTTTTTTGGCCGGGATTTGGAAAGGAAAAGCTCCTCGGTTTTTGGCTGGGAGATCCTCGATTTTTTGGTCGGGATTTGGAAAGAAAAGGCTCCTCGGTTTTTTGGCCGGGATTTGGAAAGAAAAGGGCTCCTTGGTTTTTTGGCCAGGAGATCCTTGGTTTTTTGCCCGGGATTTGGAAAGAAAAAGCTCCTTGGTTTTTGGCCCGGAGATCATCGGTTTTTTGGCCGGGATTTGGAAAGAAAAAGCTCCTCGGTTTTTTGGCCGGGAGATCCTCGGTTTATTGGCTAGGATTTGGAAAGAGAAAGGCTCCTATGCTACCATGATTTGTTTTTCTTTTGGGGTTTTCGTTTTCATTTCTTTTCTCCTTCTTATTTTATTTTCTTTTCTTCTTCTTTATATATTTTCCTTTTTATTTAGTAAAACGCATGAAAGAATTTTGGGGAAACTTCCTTTTGGTCGTTTTCCTGCTGCAAAGCTGTTTCAGCGCTTGCACATTTCATTTCTTTTGGGTTGCACCTTCTTCTTGCATGGTTGCTTTGAATAAGACCTATTTCCAACAAAGAACAATTTGTTAGTTTGAAACAGTGGTTGGTTTTGTGGCCTTGAGCATCCCAATTGCTTGATCCCGACCCCCTTTCCGTTGAGAAACCTGCTGCTTGTTGGCCTTGAGGGTGAATCTCATTTCAAACCAACCGGGTTCAACTCACGGGATTTCACTATCACTCGCCCGTGTGGGCTCTGGCCTTTTCACTTTATTCTGCCTTTGCCTTTATTTCTTTTCCAATGTCTTTGCTTCGAAAGCATCAACCACTATGGTCGGTCGGGATTGGCCTGACGCATTCGTTGAGGCTAGGCATTTTCTTTGAATCTTGCCAGGCGAAGCCCTATGAAACCGGTCCTGCCACCTTTTCTTTGTAATTGTCACGAAATCAGAGTTAATCCGAAAGGGATTTAAAGAGAGGTATGCAAAAATCAAATATATAAGTTTAAAGAGAAGCGTCCCTTTTGGGGGAAAAGAAGGACTTATCTGGGGTGCATGATGGCTTTAAATGAACATGACATGCTTCTTGGACTAGATGCCCGACCCACACAAACTTTCCAGCTTCTCGTGAACCCATTGATCCGCATTTCAAAACCAGGGAACCTTGCCAGGACTCTTTTCATGGTGAGATGTCTTCTTTTCGGCCGACAGCGCCCTTTGTGGGTCTTCGCCAATCGACCTCTCTCATTTCTCGTCTCACCATCGCCCGATAGTGCTCTTTGCGAGTTTTCACTAAGCGGACTCTCTCCTTTTCATTTTCTCTACTCACCATCGCCTTATGGTGCCCGAAGGCTTTCACCGATAAGACTCTCTTATTTTATTTCTCTCAATTTGAATTATATCAGATTCCAACAATGATGTTTTTCACTTTCCTACTTTTGTCAATTGATCGAAAGGACTTGGACAAGGTCTTTGGGTAAAAGGATTTTTGGCGGGACTACAACTTTGGAACCGTCTCGGCGGATTCATAACCGAACCATCATATTATCTCCCCAGATTCAATTTTCGGGGAAATTGGGATTTATTGTTTTGGTGTGACTGAACCTCAGCGAGAGGCTGCCTACGTATCCTTTCGGAATCAAGTCAAACGTAGTTCAGGCAAATGATTTTGTTTTTGTTTTTGTTTTGTTTTGTTTTTCTTTTCTCTTTTTTTTCCTTTCCTTTTTCTTTTTCTTTTTTTTCCTTTTTTTCTTTTTTTCTTTTTCTTTTTCTTTTCTTTTCCTTTTCTCTTTTGTTTTTCGATAGTACTTCCGGGTTCCAAAGAGGGTGAACAAAAAAGCATAACCGGCTCAAAGGGTTTACGAAAGGTTGATAGTGTTTGGGTAGCGGGAAAGAAAACCTTCATCATCTCAACTGCGCAAAGTCTATCAAACCAGGAGGCCTAGACATAATACCTTTTGACTGCATCTGCATTAACTGCTGTTTCAGGATCATTCCCTTCGATGTATCCTAGATACAACTCTCCTCTTAGCAATATCTTTTTCCAATTAGGAGCAAACTTTCCTTTTTCTTCCTGGTGATGAGGGAGAGTGTGTCTGAGCACGAGTTGTCCCACTTCAAAATTCCTGGGATGCACTTTCTTGTTATAGGCGCGGACCATTCTTTGTTGGTATAACTGCCCGTGGCAAACTGCGGCCATCCATTTTTCGTCAATTAAGGACAACTGCTCTAGCCCGGTTTTTGACCCACTCACTGTCCTTAATTTCTACTTCAATGATTATGTGAAGCGACGGGATTTCTACTTCTGCAGGTATGACTGCTTCAGTTTCGTAAACCAACAAGTACGGAGTCGCTCCGATTGATGTATGAATCAAATCACCGTGCATGAATCAAATCACCGTACTCCTGGCATTGATGGCATTTCCAAACAAAACTGAAGCAGTCCTTTTCCATGGTTATCCAATAATATCCATTCATATGAGGTCCGCACACCCCTGCGTGCACTTCATGCATAATTCTTCCGGCTTCCTCGGCATCAACGCATCTTAGCAAGTTGACGTCCGAGTCCTTTTATACAAAACATCACTACTTAAGAAGAAACCACTCGTATGCCGTCTAATGGTTCTCTTCTGATCTCCAGTGGCTTGCTCGGGGTATTATTGTGTTTTCAGAAATCTTTTGATATCATGATACCAGGGCTGAATGTTGGGTTCCACCTTGACTGCATTACAATAACCATGCCTTTCTTTGATTTAAATTTCCAGGGGATCAATATGGGCATTGCCTGGGTAAGGCATCATTGAAGCTAAAGTGGCGAGTGCATCAACTACTGCATTGTGACATCGAGGAATGTACCTGAACTCTATTGACTTGAAGCTTTTGGTGAGATCTTCCACATGTTGTCGATATGGAATAAGCTTAACATCTCGAGTCTCCCACTCTCCCTGTGCTTGCCGGATAATCAAATCAGAGTCCCCCATGATCAATAAATCTTCAACATCTTGGTCAATGGCCATATTCATGCCCATGATGCAGGCTTCATATTCAGCTGTATTGTTTGTACAGAAGAATCGGAGCCTATCTGTAGCTAGATAGTGCTGACCATTGGGTGATATCAAGATTGCCCCAATGCCTACACCTTTTGTATTTACCGCTCCGTCAAAGAACATTTGGCAAGCACGAGTGTCTTCTGAGATCGCTTCTACTGAATTTACCTCTTCATCTGGGAAGTATCTGCTCAATGGTTGGTAATCCTCGTCAACCAGGTTTTCCGCTAAATGATCCACCAATGCCTGGGCTTTCATTGCCGTTCGAGTGACATAGACTATGTTAAATTCAGTGAGCAAGATTTTCCATTTCACCAGTCTCCCAGTGAGCATCAGTTTCTGGAATATGTATTTCAAAGGATCCGACCTGGTTATGAGGTAGGTAGTGTGGTATTGAAGATAGTGTCTCAACTTCTGAGCGCCCCGCATCAAAGCACAACATGTTCTTTCTAAAAAATTATATTTGGCCTCGTAGCTGGTGAACTTCTTACTCAGATAGTAGATCACCTGCTCTTTCTTGCCGGTTATATCGTGTTTCCCCAGAACGCAACCAAAAGAATTTTCCAACACCGTCAGATACAAGAAGAGAGGTCGCCCTGGCTTAGGTGGGACCAACACCGGAGGACTTGACAGATATTCCTTGATCTTGTCGAAGGCCTCTTGACATTCGGATGTCCATTTGATTGCTGCATCTTTCTTCAACAGTTTGAATATGGCCTCACGGGTGGTAGTCAGTTGAGCAATGAACCGACTAATATATTTTAACCTGCCCAATAAACTCATCACGTCTTTCTTAGTTCTCGGAGTAGGCAGATCTTGAATGGCTATTATCTTCGTTGGATCTAACTCAATACCTCTCCTACTGACTATGAAAACCAAGAGCTTGCCTGATGGGACTCCGCAGGCACATTTGGCCGGATTCAGCTTCAAATCATACTTGCGCAGCCGTTCAAAGAACTTTCTCAAATCTCGAACGTGGTCACTCTGAGTTCGGGACTTGATGATTACGTCATCCATATACACCTCTATCTCTTGATGCATCATGTCATGGAAAATGGCAGTCATGGCTCTCATATAGGTTGCCCCGGCATTCTTCAACACAAATGGCATGACCCAATAACAGTAAGTGCCCAGGGTATAGTGAAAGCTCTGTTCTCAGCATCTTCTTCATCCATCAACACCTGGTGATATCCTACGTAGCAATCCACGAAGGACTGTATTTCATGTTTGGCGCAGTTATCAACAAGTATGTGGATATTAGGCAAAGGAAAATTGTCCATGGGACTTGCCCAATTCAAATCTCGGTAGTCCACACACACCTGGGTCTTCCCATCTTTCTTTGCCACCGGAACCACCTTGGCTAACCATGTAGTGTATCGGACCACTCAGATTACCCCTACTTTTAGCTGTTTTATGATTTCTTCTTTGATCTTATCATTGATATCAGTTTTAAACTTTCTTTGCTTTTGTTGCACTGGAGGACAATCGGGGTAAATTGGCAATTTGTGCACCACTAGATCCACACTCAGTCCTGGCATGTCGTCATATGACCAAGCAAATACATCTTTAAACTCAAAAAAGAGTTGGATTATTGCATCTCGAGTTTTCTCATCTGTGTGAATGCTTATTTTGGTTTCCCTTACTTCTTCGGCAGTTCCCAAATTAACCGGTTTAGTGTCATTCAGATTTGGCTTAGGTTTGTTCTCAAATTGTTCCAATTCTCAGTTTATTTCCCTAAAAGCCTCTTCTTCATCATATTCCAGTTATTGATTCATTATTTCATAGAGACCACGTGTTTGAGTCGGGGCATGAAGTCTGTAAGCATGTCATGTTATTTAAAGCCGCATTATTATAAATGAAAAGAAAAAATAAAAAGGGAAAATAACAAGAATCAGAAAGAATAAAGAGAAAAATAGACGATGAAATATTGATTTTATTTCTTGGAATTTGGAAAGATAACAGGGTTTACATTCATGAATTTAAAAGACAAGAAACTAAAAGAAAACATTCGTGTTACACCCTAAAACAACTCGAGATGTAGAAAAGGTGACAGGGCTAGTCTACCGGGACTCCTACCTGATCGGGAATGGCGTGGCCTTCCAATTTTGGAGTTTAGCGTCTGGTCCCATGTAGAGCACCTCAGCGGTACCTGGCTGAACCATATTGGTTTCATAAATCATTTGCCTCATAGCTCCACACATATCTTCTATTTCCTCAGTCGTGAACACCTCATTATCTTCTTCTTCGCCGTACTTAGGCTTGACAAAGGTCTCATACAAATGTGGCAATGGTTGCGGCAGAACCCATCCTTATTTCTTTCTTTCTTCGGCCCATTTCTCATCATCTGGGGTTGGGTGGAAGCCTACCCCGAAATACTTTTTTTGCTGCAAGTAGAGTTACCGGATCGGATATTCCTTGCAAAGCTTTTCCCAACCCTTTTCCTGGTTTGAAATCGTGTTTAATCATTTCTTTGGCCACCATGATCGAAGCATTAGATAGGAAAGGTTGGGGGCACGGATGCCATTCCTCATACTGGTCAGCTACCACAATTTCAAAGGCTTGATAGACAATATGCTCACTTCCCTCCCTCGCTTCCAGGCATGGAATAGACGGGTCTCGATATATGGATTGCTCACCTTCCCCGTGGACCACGATCTCCTGATCTTCATACTCAAATTTCACCATCTGGATGGATGGTAGAGGGCACGGCTCCTGCAGCATGGATCCAAGGCCTTCCTAGAAGAAAATTGTAAGATGTATCCATGTCTAGCACTTGGAAAGTTACCTCGAAATCCACCGGGCCTATGGTCAATATCAAATCAATTTCACCGATGGTATCCCTTTTAACACCATCGAAAGCTCTCACACAAACATTATTCAGACGAATCCTTCCCGTCCCTATTTACATTCCTTGCAAAGCGAAGAGTGGGAAGATGTCAACCCCCGAACCTCCATCCACCATGACCCGTTTAACATAGTAACCCTCATATTTGATAGTTAGGTGTAAGGCTTTATTGTGGGAAGCTCCCTCTGGAGGAAAATCATTTTTACTAAAAGAGAGTTGGTTGATGGCGAAGAATCTTTCTGCCATCCTTTCAAGTTGTTCAACTGACGTCTCAATTGGCACGTATGCCTCATTCAGGGCTTTCATAAGGATCTTCTGATTCTCGGCGGATTTGGTCACCAATGACAACAGTGACACTTGCTCAGTATACTTTATAAATTGGTCCACCATTTCATAATTCGGCATTTTCATTTTCTGAAAGAAGGCATGTGCTTCTTCGGCGCTTATTGGCTTCTTAGATGGAAAGCGCTTTCTTGTGGTGCTGTTGACCTCATGTTCATTTAAATATTTTCCAGTAGGGACTGTTCCTGGGAGTTCCCCCAAAATTTCTTTGCCTTTGTATGTAACCACTGCTTGTTGGTAGTTCCACGGCACTGCGGAGGGGTCGGCCATTGGCTTCTGTGGTGTGCGTCCAATAACCACTGGCTCGTTCGGCCGAGATGGCTTAATTGTCCCCCATACCACATAGGCCCCTTTTGGCACATACTTTTGTGTCACCTTATTTATTTCATACTTCCTTGCAGTGCTCACAACTAGTGGTTTCTCTTGCCGACCTCGCGAAACATACAGAACCCCATTTTTAGGAAGTACTGGCTCTGCTTTTTGTCTCAGTTTTCCTTTGAGGCTCAATTTTCACAGCTTTATTCTTCTTCTCCCCTTTTTCCTGCTTCAGGACTGCCCTGGGCTTCCGTTCGGCATCGGAAATACCAATTATGGCTTTCAGGGCCGGATCAAATTCCCGATCTTCACATATCATACCGATTACCAGGACGTTGTTGTGGGTGGGAAAAGGGTTATCGGTAAAATTCGGTGCCTCTTCATCCCTCAACGCTATTTTCCCTTATTCGATCAAATCTTCGACAATTTTTTTCAATGTCCAGCAGTTGTCAGTACTGTGCCCTTCAGCTCCTGAAAGATAGGCATAATGGACACCCCATTAATAGGCTGGAGATTTCGGGTTCGGCCTATTTTTGGGGTAGGCTATAGTAGGTTCATCTGGACGAGTTTCAGGAACAAACTGGAGTATGGTTCACCAATTGGTGTAAAATTTGGTCGTCTAGGTGGTTCCCGAGGACGTAAATTATTTTGTGGTGGTCGGGGATTATATTGGTTTTGGTAAGGAGGCTGGTTTCTTTGAAATGGAGGTGGGTTTCGATTAACTTGTGGTTGCGGTCGGTCGAAAGGTTGAGCATTCATTACCGCATAAGGTGGAGGAGCATAAGTCATATATGTGTGAGGATAATAGTGCTGAGGGGCTCTTTCAGAGAACATCGGTCTAGGAGCCCGGTACCTTATTCCTCCAAATGCTGCCATCACTGTTTCTTCTTTCTTCTTGCCTTTTGCCATTCCTCCAGACCCGCCTTGGATGGATTGGGAGGTTGCTCTTAGGGCCGACTGGCTCAAGATTCTGCCCGTTTTTAGCCCATTTTCCACCATTTCTCCGATTTTTATGGCCTCTGTAAAAGGCTTACCCATGGCGGACATCATATTTTGAAAATAGTTTGCTTCTTGGGCCTGTAGGAAAACAGTGACCATCTCCACCTCGTCCATTGGAGGCTTCACCCTTAACGCTTGTTCGCGCCACTTGATTAAATATTCGTGGAAACTTTCTGAAGGCTTTTTCTTTAGATTCACAAAAGAATTCCTGTCTGGCGCAATGTCTATATTGTACTGAAATTGCCGAACGAAGTCTCGGAACAGATCATCCCATATATGCCAATGCGAGACATCCTGATCCATATACCACTCTGAAGCGATACCAATCAGGCTTTCCCCGAAATATGTCGTCAATAATTCTTCTTTGCCGCCAGCACCCCGTAACTGATTGCGATACTTCTTCAAATGAGCAATGGGGTCTCCGTGTCCATCATACTTTTCAATTTTTGGTGTTTTGAACCCTGACGGCAGATGTACATGCGGGAACATACACAAGTCTGTATAGGAGATGCTCTTCTGCCCGCTCAAGCCCTGCATGTTTTTCAAGCTTTGCTCAAGACTTATCATTCTCTTTGCTATCTCATCCTGCTCTGGGGCCTTGGGGGTTTTATCCTGCCCTGGCGTAAGCTCATATGGTGGCTGAGAGTAGGTGTATTGAGGATAATCAGGAGGGTCAGTCTGGAAGACGGGATTCTGGAATGTGAAGACCGGGGGGTCGAAAGCATGCTTCGGTAGTGATGGTTGGGTTGTTGCCGAGGATGGTGGAGCTGTGAAGATGTTGGGAGCAATCCCAGATGGGAACACTTTCGGGTGAGACTTAGAGGGTGTTCCGAAGAAGTTCACAGTTATAGTGGGTCGCCCTAGAGAAATATTTGGGCGGCTGATAGGGACAGTGGTAACCCCTCTAGATCTAGGGAATAACTTCGGGAATACGAGGATAGTGCCTGGAGGTTCCTTTCCGTTATTACAAGCATCCCACATTTCCATCAATTGTAGGCGCAACATCCGATTTTCTTCAGCTGTAGGGGATTCAAAGGTCGGGACCCCAGAGATTGGGCTGTCTTCATGTATGGGGATTGCAGGCAAAGTCATTTCAGATGACAATTCTGTATTTCCTTTGGATCTGGTGAAGTATCGATGCGAGGCCAACTTATCACAAACCAACCACTGTTTCTAAAAAGCTCAGCTGGATTGACAGCAACAACGGTTAGTATGAAACAAATAACATATAGGTAACCGTGCATTGGAGTGTGATGCACCTACACAATTAAATGAATATCTACGTGTTTGCTTCGGTTGCATGTGTCATCCCGACTTTTCCCCTTATTCCTTTTCTCTTTTCTTTCTCTTTTTTGTTTTCTCTCATTTTCTTTTACTTCTTTTTCATTTTCTCCTTTTTCCTTTCTTTGGCCATGGTTTTTTCTAGATGCCTTATTTTCTTCCTCTGTGTCTCTTTTTCTGGTTTTCCCCTTATTTATTTCCCTTGTTACGGTCGAATCCTATGTAGATTGCCTACGTATCATGACCCCGCATGAATCAGACCAAGCGTAGTTCGTGAAAATAAATGCAAAAATGGAAGCAACAATGTTTTTTGGAACTTTCGATTTTACTGATAGCAAATACTTCGATTACTAGGACTCAAGACTGACGCGTTAAGACAACTAACAGACTCTAAATAACAAGAAGAGCTACAAACTCCACCATCAACTATGCTACTTCAAAACGAAATACAGACTGACTCGAAAAGAAAATACAGACTCAGACAACTGATTGACTCTAGTAAAAGGAAATACAGACCCAAATGACAATCATGAATACATTAAAGCTCATGGTGCCCGCGGGACATCGTTCGGTCTCGCACCGGGCCTATATGCAAGTTCCCCTTGAAGTCTATCCAGGTCCCTCATTATCTGCTTCACAAATATTATCACAGATGCAACGAAGGTGGTGCGAGACATGTTCTCGCAAATTTGGTATTTCCTGGTAATGTAGTGAGCAATAGCCAGGATTCTCTCTCTGATTATGCCCTTTTCCGGAAACAACTGCCCTATCTGTTGGGCCCTGGCCTCCAAAGTCTGCAGATTTTGTTCCTGGAGTTATTACAATTCCATTTCTAGTTGTGCCATTCAACCTTGAATTCCTTTGCCTGTTTGATCATTTTATTCTTTGTGGCGATGAACTTTTCCCTTAATCTTATGACCTCATTATCGTATTTTTCTTTCAACTATTTAACCATGTAAGCTCGCTCTTCCGTGTTTCTAGCCAATTGTTTTCGAACCCCGGCTAATTTCTCTCCGCTTTGTTGAGGTCAAAACTGTAGTCATTTACTTTTTGTCTTAGGTTTTCTATAAGCATTGCATCTTTGGCACTCCTAACAGGATTTTCAGCCGCTATTTTCATCTTTTGGATTTGGGCTCGTAAAGCTTCATTCTCTTTGGCCAATTTCGTTTTCTCACCCTCGTCATCCATGACTTGCACGCTATTTTCAAACGTATGTTCTTGGACCTGTTTTTCCAATTCTCTTATTTTGGCTCTGTATTCTTTTTCTTTGGCTAACCAGGCCCACTGTTCTTGTGATGACTCGGCAAACTCTTGGATGTGAGGTCTTTTAGCTGGCCTCTCATGCTCATTTTCTCTCCTATACCAAGCAAGGTATCCTGGTGACATTTCGCCTTTGGCCCGATCACGCACGCAAGTATCCGCTTTTAAGTATTGACATTCGTTCCAGATCTGGCGGACTCTTCCTTCAGGAAATTGTCCATCAAGGCTAATCTCAACTACCTGAGCACTAAGAGCGCCGTCTTTTGGCACTATTGGGCACCTCCTGAGTTGCTTTAACACCCGATACGAGGCATAAGTTTGAATGCTTCTAAGACCCATCAAGAGGAAATGCGGCTTTGCTGATGGCATATATATGATTTCGTCCATGGGTAACCATCCAAATGTCCACTCTATTTGACTAGAAGTGAGAGATCGAAAGTATGGTGTCCAGTCCGTGAATCCTTCAGGCAAATTGACCCCTTTAATCCTCGTATAAAACTCTTCTATGCATGTTTTCTCTGGAGATCCATAGCTCAAGAACTGAGGACGATGGCACAGGTGCTTAGTCATCCACATTTGTAGCAGTAGATTGCACCCCTCGAAGAAGTCTCCCACGGCTTTGCAGGCTATAAGAGCGCAGAAGATTTCGGCTAATATCATAGGCGCAAGAGTGCTTTTGGCTTGAGTCATTAGAGTGTTGACGACCCCGGCTATTCTTATGTCAATGTTTCTGTCTTTCCTTGGAAATACCACAAGCCTCAGAAAAACCACCATGAAAGCGAAACGTCTATACTCATCCCATTTTTGCCGGTTTCCTTTGCTACATATCTTGCTTTCCGGGTTATTGAACCCTCCTACATGGCCATATCTGTGGTATATGAAGTGTGGTGTGCAAAAGCCATATGCCAAATCCGTGTTGTGAACCGTCCTGATTATCTTCAGAGAGTCTAAGAATCTTTGTATAGATACGGTTCTCGGGGCAACTAAGTACTTGTGCCTTAAAGGGACCTCATCTTTTCCGATGTAGCCAGTTATTTCCTCTAGTGTCGGGGTAAGCTCAAAGTCTGAAAAATGGAACACGTTGTGTGCCGGGTCCCAACATGTGACCAGTGCTCTAATAATATCTCCCCGAGGCACAATCTCTAACAAACCAGTAAGCCCCTTTAAATATTTCTTGACTTCATCTTGCCCTTCTTTGCCCAGATCGTTCCACCATAGACGCAACTCCAAAGGGATCATATTCATGATTGAGAAAGGTTCATTTTGAATCGTGCTCATCCTGCACATTTATTAAGGTGATTTAATCACTTATTTTAACCTAAAAAATGACACTATTTGTTCATATTTCTAATTTAAAACATGCGGCCGATTTTACGGATACGGCCTTTCAGCATTTCGGGTGAAGATTTCAAGGATGTGCGTGCTAACCATTTTAAAAATGACTCAGGGTGGCTGTTCTTGCAAAACAGTCTTCCGACGTCCCTTTAGGGACATTCGGCTTGTTTTAGACAAGAATAGCCTCACCCGACTTATTTATGGCAAAAATTAAATTTTTGACATTTTTTTAGTATTTTTGAAAAGGGGAGGTTGGAACCGGTGAGGGTTGCCTACGTATCTCACATCCGGTGTGAATCAAACCAGCGTAGTTTGGGCAGACTTGCCAGAATCAAAACTATTTCGACCAACAATTGTCTTTCTGTTTTTCAAATATTTTCTTTTTTTTTTTTTTCATTTTTCCAAAAATCCGGCAGTATGTCGGTACTATTTGGGTATTAGGTCCTTTTCAAATAAATGATTTCCCTCACCTAGTCCTAACACTGCTATTTTTCACAATTTTTCACTCATTATATACAAGTCGGTCAACATGCACAGCCGAGCAAATAAATGCGCAAGTAGAACGTAAGATGCATCAAGATGGTCAATTTATTTCGGGTCACCTGTCCTAGACGGACCCAAACCCTACGTTGAGTCCCCTAAGTCAAATGCACATGATGCAAACAAACGTCCTATTAGGGATCCGGCATGTGGTCGAGTTATTCTAGGTTCAAAACCTGGGTATAGGTTCTAGACTGTGTACCCGAGCGGACAACTCGAGTCGAGGAGGGGGTTATGTACCGGGGACCCGCGAGATCGTCCGGCTTAGTAACTTGTCCGGCCTCTTTCTTATTTCAAGGTATGACACTAACAGAATAGGGAGTCTCAACCAGTTAGCACATCCCCGGAGGTGAGAAGAAAAGGGTTTCGGCACAGTTTATATATACAGTTCAAATAATATCGAAGTGGTAAAACATTTAGCACATTTAGCAGAAAACATGTAGGAAAATCAGATAAATCCAAACATAACAATTATTCTAAGCTCTAATTCTTAAACCTTGGACCGAAGTTCTGGGTTTGTATCCCCAGCGGAGTCGCTAGAGCTATCACACCTCTTTTTTCACTACACCCGCAAAGCCATAAAGGAGTTTTTCCAGTTAAAGGACAATCGGAACGGAATTTATTATTAAGATTTAAGGGTCGCCACTTGGCATATTAATGGTGTCCCAAGTCACCGGTTGAATCCCGAACCGAGGAAAAATATGACTCTGTTAACAGTCCGCGAACTAGAAATCCGAGTAAGGAATTCTATTAACCCAGGAGAAAGTGTTAGGCATTCTCGGGTTCCGTGGTTCTAGAACGGTCGCTCAATTGTTGTATTTGACTTATTTTTTCTTATTTTAATACATGCTAACTTATGTGCTTTTATAATTTTAAACCGCTTTTATTATTATTTTTAACGAGAATTGCAACGTCGTGAAAATGCATCTTGAACCACGTCACATCAATACACCCGTGGCTGTTGACACCTTTCGACTCCGTTGAGATTTGGATTTGGGTTGCATAAATGCGCACCCGAGTTTAGGAATGTAATTTTATTAATATTCGCGCCTAAAGAGAGTAACGCGTTATTACCTTTGGGGAAGGTCGTGAAATTCGCTAAACGGTCAATCCCGAAGTCTAAGTATTTAACACAAACATTTATTGAGGGTCCCGCAATTTATCTATATTTTATTTGGCAAGGCTCGTCTCATTTATTATTTAAAAGGGCGAACTTAAAGTAACTATGATTTACTATTTATTTATCTCTAAAATAAAAGAAAGAGTCCTAGTTAATCGCTGTGTTATTGGATTAAAGTAAATCAAATGAGAACTCTGCACCAAGGACAACCATTGGGCTCCAATACAAGCCCAACGAATGAAAATCGTACTCATGCTCACGCCAAGAGTGACCAGCCGCAAATTTCATCCCAGGCCCAACTTACACGGTCATAACAAAGGACTTGGGCTGCTCGTTAATGATTTGAGATCTACACCTCGTGGAGAAGGTTGTTATGCCCGAATGATTAGACCAAACATAGTGTTTCAACCTAAACAATTACTCCTGGATTTGTTTCATGTTACAAAGCTTATTTCAGTTGATTTACCCTAAACACACTCAATTTTGTTCTGGAATCCGGAAAATACAACAGTTATTTCAAACGATTTTTGCACCCTACCACGTCTTCAGTTCATTTCTTTTAAAGGAATTTCTCTAGAATGCAGTGTTGATCAAAGGTGACCAAACTAAATTTGTAAAATCAATAATCTCAATTTTTATTCAACGACAACTCAATTCAACTTTATAAACTTCCAAATTAAATCAAACAAGATGGCAAATAGCAATAACTATCCAAGCAATATTTTTCAGAAAAATAAAAGTCCTAGCTCGTGTGACCTTTTAATCCTTGTGAGCTAACTAACACTTGAAAACACAAGCACAATACTGACAATTCACTGGCGAATCATTAGTCAGCTAATAGTCTCAAGAGTTCAAATTAATAAAAAACATGAAATTACAAAACCAACAGTCATCGAATCGATGGATTAATTCCAGTAGTGAATGTCCAGTTTTAAACAATTCAAGGTCAACTAAGCTTCAACAGAGAGTTCAGCATGAGAAAACAATCATTACTTCATTCCATTTCTCATAATCCGAAGGGTTATAGGACATGTACCTGGAAAATAGAAGGTGAGACAAGTGAGGATCAGCAGCAATGAGCAGGCAGTCAAAATAGTAGATCGAAATTGAGCTCACAACTCAATGTATAACATCAAATCACTCCAGGATTGAATTTTAAAAATACATGCTACAGTATTCAACTTTCAATCCAGTAAACTTAAATAAACTCAACCAACAAGCAATTGAACCCAGGAATCAAATACAAACAGCCAACTGAACCACTAGCTAACTCGAACCGATCAAATTCAAACCCAATTGCCAGATTCCAAATTCAAAATAGCAGTAAAGGAGTATAAATTGTTTCTGAACCTAGATGAGCTAAAGAGCTGAATTCATGGCTCACAATCACTCGAAGTGAACCTCTGAACTTTAGCAACCCACAGATTTAACTCGAAAGTAAACAATTCATAGAGAATAATTATTAGAACTCACAATACTCGATATAACAGTGTTTTTTTGGTATTTTCTGAAGAGTTTTTGTTGTGTTTTTGTTTTTCTCTAGAAAGCTTAAGACTCTAAAAGGAAATTTCAAATTCTAGATCTGATTTTTAATCTGAAACTAGAGAGTATTTTGGGCGGGGGGGAATTTGAGGCTCAAAAACTTGCTAATTCAAGGCATGCCACTGCCATTTTATAGGCAACAAGAGGCAACCTTCAGATTCTATGTTTGCACTCTTGTCCTTATGTTATTTTTAGCTTTACTCCTCTATTTATTAACATGTTACCCAAATAAGCCTACTAACTTCCCTGAAATTACAACTAAATACCTATTCTAAAATGTTCTAGGACTTTTATTTTAGTTCTTAACAGATTTCAAACCCTTTAACTACCCCAATTGCCCTTATCTTATTTCAAGAATCACTAACCTATCCCCAGCCCGGATTAAACCATGGTTAAATAACAAAAACCTGAATTTTCAGCTTTAAAAAAATGTAATCCCTATACAAACTCTTATTATTCTATCCATTGAACCAAAACAACAATTAATCATCACACTATGCTAAAACTAATATAAACCACTAATCACAATCACAATGACACTGAAATCATGAACTAAACTAGACATTTGTTCTAATGAAACACAAAAAGTAAAGCAAACTCACTGAGAAAGAAATATGGCTAGTTATCACTTTCCAATTCGGTCATTTCCGATGATATTTGAACGCCCTAGGTGGTGGAATCTTCATGAGGATGGTGAGGGGATCACAAGGTGCCAATTTGCTACAATTTGGAGCATTTAGGATTTTGGCCGGAAAATATTCAAATCAATATTCAAAAGGTTCCGGCCATATTCGAGGGTCAGAACCTTGGGGGTTTGATAGAGGACACGGAGGCAATCTTATGGTGTAAATTTGGTGGTGTTTGGACAAGGTGATGTTTTGGCCAGAAATTCTATGATTTTATATTCGATGGCCTAGGGTGGGTCTTAGGGAAAATTGATGGTGGATTTGGATAGAGGAAGGGAAGGGGGATCCAAGGTGTAATTTTGGATGCATTTAGAGGCGGGCCGTCGCCGTGGGCAATTTCCGGCGGCGGCATTACAGGGTCTGTGATGGGGTGTGTTGGAGACGATGATACCGGGGGTGGCGGTAGGATAGTTTTATATCAAGTTTTGGTTAGTTCCCAGCCGTTGGATCAAAGATACTTGACGATTGGGATTAAACTATGACCAAACGACGTCGTTTGGTGAGGCAGGGGAGACGGACCGGGTTACCGGGGTTGGGACTGGGTCTTTTGAGGGTTACTTCGTTTGGGCTCAACCATTTTGGCCCAAATTCGGGTCTTTTACTAAGACCACCCCTTTTGATTTCAATTGTTTTCTTTTATTTCCTATTTTTGTTTTTGTTTTTATTTGTTTATATTTTTAATTTCTGATTTTATAAAAAGTGTAAAATAAATTAAAAACCTAATTTATTTCCAAAATTAAGCGAATTAATTTCTAAAATTATTTAAAATCTATTTCGTGACAAATTCAACAATTAACAGTTAAAAATTTAAAAGGGGATTATTTTTGTTATTTTCTTCATATTTTGTTCTAAAAATAACTTAACTATTAATTAATCCCAAAATTTGAAATTAGACCCTAAATGCAAACTGCCAAACGTATATTTTTTATATTTTCATATGAATTAAAATGCACAAAATAAAATGCAAATAATCAACAGAAAATAACACAAAATTCACAACTTGTAAAATAATGAAAGAAAAAAATTATATTGTTTGAATTTTTGGGAATAATTCATGTAGGGAAAAAATCATGTGCTCACAGAGAGGAAGACACAATATTATAAGTGTGAGTTCAGAAGAGATTGTGAATTTGTGAAGTGTGTCATGTGAAAAGGGGTCATGCCTTTTATAGTGTAGAAAGCAGGCAGAAATAAGGTAAGAAAATAGTTTTAAAACTGATTATCAATCAATTACACAAGGCATCCCTTAATTAAGGGGTTCAGATTCAAACGGGTATAAACTAATTAAGGAAAGAAATTAATCAAACCCTTTGTGCAAAGTAGCAAATTAAAGGTAAATACATAAAGGTTAATTAAGTAAAAGGTCTTTGAAATACACGATTGTATAATTTAAGGAAAGAAAATTAATTAACAGCCAAGAAATCAGAAGCCAGATATTTTGTATGAATGAACCAAAGTCAGAAAGATGGGAAAGATTTTTAACTTAAGGAAAATCAGCAAACAATAAATTAGAACTGTTTAAAAGGAATTTTGAATCAATCACTAGCTTGAAAACCTTTTTGAAGAAAGATTCATCACATATAAAAAGCATACAGACACGTTAAACATGAAAGACTTGTCATGCCCTTGTAAAATCAATAGACATGATCCAGTGTAAAAGCGTTTAGCAAAAGGTTCAACATTTTATGAAAACAAAGGTGTCCAAACTCAATTCATAGATTCAGAATCAGTCTGAAAGAGCTAAGGGTTCTAAAATAAAACCCTAGTTCAATTACATGATCGAATCTCGGCAGAACCCCCAAATTCTAGGGTTTCCACCTTGAATCAAGTACAGAGACGAGAAGGCAAGTAGTCGAAACCAGCTAAGCGGTTTCTTTCAGAAACTCATGAGAAAACATGCAAACCAGTAGAAAGTTTCAAAACAAATCAGAGCGAAGAAACTAGTTCGGAGCATAATGATGAAAGATTAATAATAACAGTAGAAGAAAACATGCTTAAGCAGATACTTTTAGAAGAAACTTTAAACAAGGTAAAATAGTAAGAACACTTAAGAACATGGTAGAAGAATAGAGTAGGCGAAGCATATCAGAACATAGTGAAAGAAAATAGCAGAACATAGTAGAAAACATACAAGCACATAGTATAGAAAACACAGTAGAAAAAAGAACGAAATATAGAAACCACCGTAGAAGAACATACGTGGTAGAAGGAAAACATAAGAACACAATAGAGGCAAAATACACACAAAAAAAGGAAAAGAAAAGTCAGAGAAACACTTTAAGCATTCTTAGAAAACCCTAAATAAAAAAAAAGCGATTTTGAAAGTAAATTTTGAAAGAAAAGTTGGGGAAATCATTTGAAAACTCAAGTAAAGCATGGATACACAACAGATCTAAGAAAATCAAAGAAACCTCGTAGAGTTAGGGTTTCAGAAGAACCCTAGAATGAGAAAAGCTTTGAACAGGTCACCGATCTAAGTCGGAGAAGTTTGAATTAGGCTTAAAAGACCATGATACGCCGGAGCAAGGCCGGAGATGGCCGTAAAACCTTGAATCGACAGAAGTTTGGGTGAAAACCTTCGAGGTCAGACCTTGAATCTTCAAGTACCAAGTGCGTGGGAGCAAGGGGAGGTGAGTATAAGGTTCCCATGGCCTGAGAAGCCATAGATTCCGGTGGGTATGCAGGTTGAGGACAGTGAGAGGCGACTAGGGTTAGGGAATGTTCGAGAGAGTTTGAGAGAGGGGAGGGGTTTCAGAGGCGGCGGGTGAATGAAAGTGATTATAGTTAAGGGGTGTTTGTGAATTAAAAAGAAAAGGGTGAATTGTGGTCGTTGATCAAAATGATCAACGACCTGGATCAAAAGGGGAAGCCGGGCGGGTAAAAAATAAACGGGTTAGGGGCGGGTTAAATTGAAATTGGGCCGGTGAATTTGTTGTTTGAAATTGGGTTAATTGGGGGGGGGGGGTATTTGGGCTAAAATTGAAATAAACATGGCCAAATTTTAAATAGCCACTTTTTCCTTTTTTATTTTATAAAAAATAATAAAATGATTTCTGAAAATAAATTCAAGATACTAAATTAACTAATAATATACAAATATTAAATTAAAAATACTGAAATCAATTTTGTAATTATAAACGCAATTAAATCTTAAAATAGGCTAGAATTGCAATTATATGCAATTTAACTTTTAAAATACTAAATAAATTTATAAAAAAATGTAAAAAAATTACTTTAGATATATTTTGGTATAAATATGAGAATAAAATAATTATCCACCAAAATGATAATTTTGGGAATAATTATTGGTTATTGTACTACTAAAGTAGGGCAATAAATTGATTTAAATTTTTTTTAAAAATTAGAAAAAATACTAAAACACTTGGGCATACTTATATATGCTATTTTGAAAGTATTTTGCAAATATAAAAATACATAGGAAAAAATAAGGTATCAACATGCCTGATTGGACGGGCTTTACCATGCTGAAACTGGCCCCTCGAAGGAGCACCACTATAACTGCCAGATCCTCGAGGCCTCTTGACCACCCTCTCCTCTCGCTCCTGTTGGCAAACCGACTTAATCTCACGGGCGATATCAACCACCTTATCGAACGTAACACCAGATACCCTCTCCCTGATCATAAGAATACGGAGCTGATAAGTAAGACCATCAAAAAATCTCTTGATCCTCTCTCGATCTGTCGGAACCAACCAGATGGCATGACCAGCCAACTCAAAAAACCTCAACTCATACTATGACATGTTCATCTCCCCCTGACGCAACCACTCAATTTGCCTACGCCGCTCCTATCTACAAGACTGCGGCACATAATTCTCCAGGAAGAGAACAGAGAACTGCTGCCAGGAAAGGGGTGCTGCACCAACAGGCCTATGCCTCTCAAAATCCTCCGACCAAGTGAAAGCAGCTCGTGAAAACTCATAGGTGGTAAAAACGACCCCGCTGGTCTCCAGAATACCTGCAGTACGAAGCATCCTCTGACACTTATCCAACAAGCCCTAGGCATCCTTACCCTATGTGCCCTTGAAGGTCGGAGGCTGCAATTTATCAAATCTCTCCAACCTACGATGCTCATCCTCTGACATTACAGGAACCACATAGTCCCGAGCAGTTGTAACTGGCTAGGCTGGATATGCCCTCGGTGTCTGAAGCCCCTGTACTACCTGCTCAGGTGTGAGAGCAGCAGGAGTCTCATTGCCTCCCAAGCATGTGAAGTAGCTGCGACTGTAGTGGCTGAAACCGCATGAGCTAGGCCAGTGCAAACTGATAAGATTTATGCCAAGGCCTCGTGAAGGACCGGGATCACGATGGGCACATCTGGTGCCTGAACTGGTGCTACTGGAGCATCCATAGCTGGAACCTGATCCTGAGCTAGGGCAGCTGGTAGATCTACAGGTGCTGCCCTCGCTGTTCTGCCTCTTCCATGACCATGAACGTGTCTATGGTCTCTGGTGTCCTTAGCTGGTGGCACTGGTGGTCGTCCACCCCATCCGGTAGCTCCTGTCCTCACTATCTGTGATAGAATAAAATAACAGAAGTTTAGTACTCGAATCAACAAGTTCGCAGGACACGAATTTCAAGAATATGAAGTTTTTCTTAAAGGTTCTGCAACCTCTCGATGATAAATACAGACGTCTTCATACCGATCCGCGAGACTTTACTAAATCTGTTCATGACTCGTGAGACCTATGTAACCTAGGTTTTGATACCAACTTGTCACGACCCTAACCAGGAACCTGGTCGTGATGGTGCCTCTCGTGAAGACAAGGCCAGCTAGTTAAATCCAATTCACTTTTTAAAACAGTTAATTAACATAAAAGTAGTCTAAACATGATTTACTAATACAAAATAGCGGAAAATATCGATAATAATGCGGAAAATCCAACCCGACACAACCCTAACCGGGGTGTCACAAGTCACGAGCTTCTCTAAACCATAATACAAGTTTGCTAAAGTCATAACAAGTACAAAGATTCGAAAGGAAATGGAAATGATAGAGAAGTAGAGACATTGGGTTGTGGACGTCAAGAGCTACCTCGTAATCTCCGAAAGCCGCCTGGAACTGGAGAAATCAGCACTCAGGAACGGAACCAGCTACGCCTGAATCTGCACGCAGGGTGCAGGGAGTAAAGTAAGTACTCCAAATCAGTGAGTAACAAATGTAAATAATGACTTAAAGTAAGAAAACACGTAAAACACAAGGAATTTTGTAATGAAGCAATAAAATCATTTAAAATCAATAAGATCAGTAAAATCAAGAAATTTACAAATAATTAAGATAAAGTAAACAAATAGAAGTTTGCCCCTCGGGCACACTATCAACAATCCGCCCCTCGGGCAACATCTTAGGTCAGTAATAGCCCCTCGGGCTCAATCTCACATCACAATATGTACCCGCTCTCACTTGCGGTGTGCAGACTCCTGGAGGGGCCCCTTACGGCCCAAGGATAATAATAAGCCATCTCGTGAATCAAGTCTAGGCCATCGGTCTCATATCAATCAAACCACCCCGTGGCGTACATATCTTAGGCCCTCGGCCTCAAATCACTATCAGTGTTTCGTCATAATATATGCTCTCAGTCTCACTCAGTCAAAAATCATCACAAGCCCCTCGAGCAATAGTAAAACAGTGTTTCTCAGCCCAAACATCATATAAAATATCAATTTAAGTCTTAAATTTGAGTAAACATGGCTGAGTAGTAAAACCGTGGAAATTAACATGACTGAGCTCAAGTAAAAAGTCAAAACAGTAAGGACATATCAATAAATAGCCCTGAAGGGTTCAAATAGTTGGAACTAGGCTGAAATATGGCATTCAGCCCAAATAATGAACATAGTAAATAGTTTTTAATCAAATAAGCGGTAAAACCATCGATCGGGACGGACCAAATCACAATCCCCAATATTGCACGACCCCACGCTCGTCATCAAGCATGTGCCTCACCTCAATATAGCACGACGATGTGCAATCCGGGGTTTCAAACCCTCAGAACACCATTTACAATCATTACTCACCTCGAACCGGCTAAATCTCTAGCTCATGAAGCCTTTGCCCCTCGAATCGGCCTCCACGTGCGTCGAATCTATCAAAAATCAGAACGAGGATGTCAAAATATGCTAAGGGAACAAAGCCCAAGCAAAAACAATCAAAATATTACACAAATCCCAAATTACCAAAACCCGAGCCCCGAGCCCCGAGCCCACTTCTCAAAACTCAGAAATTTTCATATCAATAGATTCCGTATCTCCCCACGAGTTCATACATATCAAAATTTCCCAAATCCAACCCCAAATGGTCATTCAAATCCCAAATCAAAAGTCCAATTTCTCATGCCCTATTTCTTAAGTTTTAGGCTTAGCTTTCATGATTTTCTAAGTAGATTTCACAATAGAATTGAGTTTTAACCCCAAATATCTTACATCCAAACATTTCCCCTTGAATCCCTCTTTAATCTCCTTCAAAAATCTCCCAAAATGATCAACTATGAAGGAAATGAGCCCTAAAATCGCGAATAAAACGAGTTAAAAATATTCTGCCCAGGCCTGACTTTCCTTCTTCGCGAACGCGGTTAACACCTCGCATTCGCGAAATACGAACTTACGTTGACAAACTTTTGCTCTAAGAGGACGCGACAAGATAGTCGTGAAAGCGATGCCTTGCTCAGATCACTCTTCACGAACGCGCTCACCTTTCCGCGAACGCGATGAACATTTGACCTCGAACCCATCTGACCCAACTTCCTCTTTGCGATCGCGAAGACCTTCTCACGAACGCGATGAACCACTTCTGTCACGACCCGGATTTCCCACCATCGGGAGTCGTGATGGCGCCTACTAATGGGAGCTAGGCAAGCCAACTCTTACTTACGTTCCCATTATTACCGGATGTCTCATTTTAAAGCATTTAGAAATAATAATATGATTGTAGCGAAATAAATAAATTTGGCGGAAGACTTAACAAATTTTACTAAATGCGATACAAAAATCCAAACACAACACACTACCCAAGAACTGGTGTCACAACACTCACGAACTTCTAAGAATAATACACATAA
>MDKF010417598.1:0-34196 GCA_026770625.1 Nicotiana glauca | reverse complement strand
AAACATAAATATAAATAAGACAGTAATTAATTCGAGCCCACTGAATTTATAGTGTTTCCTTAAGGAATTTAATCCTCTCATAGTACCCAAGGTTATGGATTATTTCCTCCCAGGATAGAACGAATTACGTACTTGTGTAGCGGTACTTCAAACCCCAGTGTTTCAGTAAACACAAAGTTCAGCAGCAAATCACACTTACTGATGCTTTGTTTGTAGTTTAAAATAATGCAGAACAAGGGAGGACAACTTAGAAGTCGAATGGAAGTTCTGAGAGGAAGGAATGCACAGTATAGCCAACGTTGAGTTTTTCTGTTCAGAGAGTAGCAAGAGCTCTTAATTTTCGGTGTGTCTTTCTCTCTAACTGCTACTCTATTTATATCAGTCAGTTGAGACCCATCACCCTCAGTGGTGGAGGATGCACTTGCTTGGTGGGAGGAGCACTTGGCCATAGTGGGAGGAGCACTTGGCCATGGTGGGAGGAACACTAGGCGGCTGCTGTTGCAACGCGATAAACGGATTGAAAAACATCCGTTACAAACACGGATTATATCACATTAATATTTACTATTAACAATTAAATTTGGTCCAAAAAATTAATCAATTAATCGATCATTTGACTAAATCAAAATCCAAATCCAAATCCGAATCCAAATCCGAAGCCGAAGCCGTAGCCATAGCCGAAGCCGAGCCGAGTGAGCGACGACGACGGCGACACGAGACTTGCCTTCTTCCTAACTCTTTAATAGCTACATGAAGTACATTTGTATATAAACCCACCAAAATTCTTATCTTCTACCAATGTGGGACAATGTCTTGTTAAAAAGAGAGAGGAAAACTTAAAATTTTACTCAATTTTTTTTTATTTTCCCTCCGTTTCCCATTCACCCTCTTTTTAATATCTTTCTATATTAAAAATCCTCAACAATCCCCCACATGAATGGGGAATGGCTATATCACGAAAGTATGCATGAAAAACTTGTGTGATTCGCAAGCAAGGATTAATTGCATCTGGATAAGTAGGTTTCCCTTTGAACTTTCCGTAAGGAACTTATGTCGGATATACTCGATCAATCGGTAGATTTGATATCTTTGAATCGTCGAACTTTAGTATATACCTAGACAACCATAAGTCACACAATCAACCCTTAATCGTCTTTGGTTCTCATTATTGTGTTCGTTTCAGCCATGAACACCGCCTGGTTTCATAAGTGCGTAGAGAATTGGCCTTGCAGAATTCTCCTTGAAGCGGCTAACACTTTACACTTACGTAGGTGATTCCTAAACATGTCATCTTGTAGATACACTATTTGATATACTACGTATCAAAGTTAGAAATCATTACAAAAACCTTAATGCTTTATCCTTGGTACTGAACATTGTCTCATCACGAGAATGGACCAAAACTTTTGCTGACAATGTTGAACCGTCATTAATTACTTTGTTTGATCTCCTTGAACCTAGATTTTGGGATCTCCAATCTTCTAGGTAGAGTTACCGCCACAATGACTTGTTCTTGGCCATAGTACCATTCCCCTCGATGATTTCTCAACTACCTCTCTAGTTACGCTTTTTGTAAGTGGATCTGACATATTATCACTTGACTTTACATAGTCAATCGTGATAATTCCTCTAGAGAGTAATTGCCTAACGGTTTTATGTCTTCGTCGTATATGACGAGATTTACTGTTATATATAATGCTCCCAACCCTTCCAATTGCCGCTTGGCTATTGCAATGTATGCATATTGGTGCCAACGATTTGGGCCAAAATGGAATGTCTTCCAAGAAATTCCGGAGCCATTCAGCTTCTTCACCGGCTTTATCTAAGGCTATGAACTCAACCTCCATTGTAGAGCGGGCAATACAAGTTTGTTTGGACGACTTCCAAGATACCGCTCCTCCACTAATAGTGAATACATATCAACTTGTGGACTTCGAATCAGTTGAACCGGTGATCCAATTTACATCACAATATCCTTCAATCACCACAGGATATTTACTGTAGTGCAAATCAAAGATTTGGGTATGTTCTAAATATCCGAAAACTCGATTCACAGCCATCCAATGAGATTGACCTGGATTACTCGTGTATCGACTCAGTTTACTTATAGCACAAGCTATATCTGGTCGTGTACAATTCATGATGTACATTAAGCATCCCAACACACGAGCACAATCCAATTGTGATATGCTTTGGCCTTTGTTCTTTGCTAATGCAAGATTCACGTCAATTGGAGTCTTTGCAACTTTAAAGCCCAAGTGGTTGAATTTTTCAAGTACTGTCTTAATAATGAGATTGTGACAATGCCAGACCTTGAGAAGTCTTTTGGATCTTAATCCCCAGAATTAAATCCGCAACTCCCAAGTCTTTCATATCAAATTTTCTAGTTAGCATATGCTTAGTAGCATTTATGTTTGCAATGTCATTACTCATTATCAACATATCATCCACATATAGGCAAACAATGACTATGTGATTTGGAACATTTTTAATGTACACACATTTATCACATTCATTTATCTTAAAACCATTTGACAATATTGTTTGGTCAAATTTTGCATGCCATTGTTTAGGTGCTTGTTTTAGTCCGTAGAGGGACTTAACAAGTCTACATACCTTCTTTTCTTTACCTGGAACTACAAACCCTTCAGGTTGTTCTATGTAGATTTCTTCCTCCAAATTTCCATTTAAGAAGGCTGTCTTTACGTCCATTTGATGAATTTCAAAACCATAAACTGCAGCTAAAGCTACTAGCGTTCGTATGGACGTAATTCTCGTCACTAGAGAATATGTATCAAAGTAGTCAAGACCTTCTCGTTGTCTATACCCTTTGACAACAAGTCTTGCCTTAAATTTATCAGTAGTTCCAGCATCATTCATTTTTCTTTTAAAAATCCATTTACTACCTAAAGGTTTATTTTCAGGAGGAAGATCAATCAATTCCCATGTACGGTTGTTTAATATGGATTATATTTCACTATTGACTGCCTCTTTCCAGAATAATGATTCCGAAGAAGACATAACTTCTTTAAATGTTAGAGGCTCATTCTCCAATAAGAAAGTCACAAAATCCGGTCCAAAAGAAGTAGATGTTCTTTGACGTTTACTACGTCTTAGATCCTCCTGATTAAATGTACTTTTATTTGTTTCTTCCTGAGTTCGTTTAGATCATTCACCAATCGACTCGCATTTCTTTTTATACGGATATATATTTTCAAAGAACTCAACATTATTTGATTCTATAACCGTATTATTATGAATGTCGGGATTTTCTGATTTATGAACCAAAAATCGATATGCTTTACTATTGGTCGCATATCCTATGAAAACACAATCAACTGTTTTCGGTCCTATTTTTACCCTTTTGGATTTAGGAACTTGCACTTTTGCCAAACACCCCCACACTTTCAAATAATTCAAGTTGGACTTTCTTCCTTTCCATTTTTCATATGGAATGGAGTGTGTTTTGCTATGGGGTACTCGATTTAGTATCCGGTTAGCCGTAAGAATGGCTTCCCCCCACAAGTTCTGTGGCAATCCAGAACATATCAATAATGTGTTCATCATCTCTTTTAATGAACGATTCTTTCTTTCTGCAATCCCATTGGATTGGGGCGTGTAAGGGGCTGTTGTTTGATGAATAATTCCATATTCTAAACATATTTATTCAAAAGGAGATTCATATTCACCACCCCTATCACTTCTTATCATTTTGATTTTCTTGTTAATTTGAGTTTCAACTTCATTTTTGTATTGCTTGAATGCATCTATTGCTTCATCTTTACTATTAAGTAAGTAAACGTAGCAATATCGAGTACTGTCGTCAATAAAAGTTATGAAATACTTCTTTCCACCACGAGATGGTATTGACTTCATGTCACAAATATCTGTGTGAATTAAGTCTAAAGGATTTGAATTCCTTTCGACCGACTTATAAGGATGTTTAACAAACTTCGATTCCACACATATTTGACATTTTGATTTGTCGCATTCAAACTTAGGCAATACTTCCAAGTTAATCATTTTCCACAAGGTTTTATAATTGACATGACCCAAACGTTCATGCCATAAATTATTTGACTCAAATAAGTAAGACGAAGCTGAAATTTTATTATTTTTTTCAATAATCATTACATTCAGCTTGAAAAGGCCCTCGGTAAGGTAACCTTTTCCTACAAACATATCATTCTTACTTATTACAACCTTGTCGGACACAAAAACGCACTTAAAATCGTACTTAACAAGAAGTCCAACAAAGACTAAATTTTTCCTAATCTCGGAAACATGAAGGATGTTGTTTAAAGTTACCACTTTGCCGAAAGTCATTTTCAGAAATATCTTCCCACATCCTTCAATCTTGGTCGTTGCAGAATTTCCCACAGAAAGTGTCTCTTCGGGTCCAGCAGAAGCATATGTAGAAAATGCTTTTCTCATAGCACAAACATGGCGAGTGGCTCCAGAATCAATCCACCACTCCTTCGGATTTCCCATCAAGTTGCATTCAGAAAGCATGGCACACAAGTCATCAACATCATCATGTTTTTCTACCATGTTTGCTTGACCTCTTTTCATGTCTTTCTTCCGAGCACGACACTCGGTAGATTTGTGTCCGGTTTTCCCACAGTTGTAGCAGTTTCTACTGAACTGCTTCTTGCTTGGATTGTATTTCGGACTAAAAGCCTTCTTTCTCTTTTTGTTATCTTTAACAATATTTGCTCCCATTATTGTTGAATTTCCACGGCCTCTCCTTTCAGCAACTTTATTGTCCTCTTTGATTCTCAATCGAACAATGAGATCTTCAAGGGACATCTCCTTTCGTTTGTGTTTCAAATAATTTTTGAAGTCCTTCCACAATGGACGCAACTTCTCAATTATTGCTGCTACTTGAAATGCTTCATTGATGACAAGACCTTCAATGAAAATTTCGTTAGTAAAAATACTAAATTTTTTACTTTCAACATCAGTATTTATTTGAAACATACCTCACTACAAGAAATTAGATTTTTTGTGGCGACCTTCAGTAGCGACCACTTCAGTTGCCACTATTGGTAGGGTTCTAGCGGCAACTGAAAAAAGTCGCCACAAATAGTGATAGCTTTAGCAGCGACTACTGTAGCCGTTACAGAAAGCAAATTTTTTAGTGGCGACTTTATTAAAGTCGCTTTTAATTTACATCAATTTTTTAATTCCTCCTAAAATAATTTTTTTATTTGTAGCGGCCAATCAACAGTTGCCACAAAAGGTCAATTGAGGCGATTGAGTCGCCTCTAATTCTTTCATCGTAAAATTAGAAAACTAGCATTTCTTTATTTCTCTCATTTACCCAAATCGCTCTTCTCTTTCTGCCAAAACCCTAGAACTGTAATGGCGGCCATTTCCCCAAATCCCTTCAGCCCCTTCGCCTGAAATTCTTATTGGTTGTCGTGCGTGCCATTCACATCCAACCTTCTCTCAATATAGCTCAAATCGTGGTTGTTGAAGACGATTCTGAGTTGAGAGATGGAATAGAAGATGGAAGCAGTTTATTTGTCTTCGGAGAGGAACTTACGTATCTTCAATGCGCCTAGAACTTAGGTATTTCTTTCATTTCCTCTGAGGTTCGCAAATTGAAGATTTTCTTTTTGGTATTTTTACTTTCTAGTTTATTTGTTAACGTTCTTCCTTATTTATGCCTGTATTAATTTGGATTTTTAGAGTGTGTTAAGAAACTTTTGTTGCTGAAACTTGATGTTTAATACTGTATATTTTGTTTGGATTTTCTTTTCAAATTTGGTAAAATTGTATTATTGAACAGAGAAGTTGAATTTCTTTTAAGATTCTTGAAAAATTCTGCTCTTGAATTTTTAGGTTTAATGTTAATTTTAATTTTTTGATTTTGATGAGCACATAAAATTTGATATGAAATTATAGAATGGATAGGATGATGACAGATCTAGTGATGGGTCTGTATGTTATTGCCCACTTAGTATAATTTATGGATGCTCAAAATATTTTGGATTTATTGCCAGTTTGGTATCTCAAGTCTATGTTTATTGTGGTGATTTTCATGATGGGTAGAATTCTAATTTTACCGTTAATTGTACACTGCTGCTCTTATCGAAAGAGTATTTCTGTTGATTGTATAAATGTCACAAATTTTTGTTAAGATTCATAGATGTTGTTTAATAAGATTGGTAGTTATTTATTTTCTTCTATAATCTATGATTGTGCTTCAGTTCTGCCTCTATTTATTATAGGGGTATTCAAATTTTGGATATAGTTATTATATTGCTTGATCATTTATACTAAATTGCCATAGGCTTTACAAAGTTAATTACCTTTTTTGTTGATTCTTTCATTATATTTTACCGCCTTTCCTTGGGGACACGAGAGTATAAGTGGAGCTTCTAAGATTCACTATTTGTATTACCTTTAGGATGCCACGCAAAAGGAAATTGATCCATTGGCTATACTAGTACATTTAACATGATTCGCTGGGATATCAATGTCAAATGAATCATTTTCAGTAAGTACTCAATGAATGAAAAACATGTTGTCAAGAATTTGGTACTTGTTCTTCTTTAGATTAAAGTTGGAGCTGACTAGATATAATATTTATAATAAAATTATTATGGCCAGTAACTCTCACTATTAGAATGCCAACACTAACAAATTGCCCTTATAATCATGGAAGAGCAGTGAAAATTCGACTCACATTATAAATACTCTTTTCAAAAATCTACAATGGTGTTCTTTTATTTGGATGTTCCATCAAAGTTAATCTTCATTTAGATTCATAACTCCATTCGAGTTCCTATTATGTCCATAGATATCATGGATTTGGAAAATCTTATTTCATTTAAGAGATTCTATTCGTATTGAAAATATTATTCCTTTTAGCTAATATATATTTTGGGTTTTTTCCATTTAAGAGACTGTACAAATGCGGTTTATGGTTGTTCCTAAAGATGCTATTTGTATTGAAAAATCTGACTTCAGTTTTTTCACCAATTATTTGAAACTATGCTTAAATAAAACACCATGAATCAGTAGCTAATTTGATAGAAAATTAATTTTATTATTTTCTCTACAATACCATGCACGAACATGTGTATAACTTAAAACAATATTGTCAGAATGTGTGCTACAAAAAATTGTATTTTGGATCTTTGGCATATCTCAGAAATAATAATTCTATGAACATTACTCGTGTGAAGGACGCATAAAGCCTAGCTGTGTCTTTTTTAATCCAATATAGAACATGATTTGGTCTACTCTTCTTCGCTACAGCTAAATTATGTCTCTAGAAATTTATTTAGGATATGACAAATTAAATAACCTGAAGGGATTTTCATTTATTTGTACTATTTTAACTTGTTGTTTGGAGTCTATTCCCATGCATACATAAAACTCATCACCACTAGATGTTCTATGCTATATTTAGGTGCAGAGCTAAATAAAAAAAATACTTACTAAATTATGATTAAAATGATAAGTACATCTTTTTTTTTTAAGTCAGCTCTTCGAGAAATACGATTAGCTTCCTTTATGCCTTAATATGTCATAACCTTGAGTAGTTTTCCATATAAATCTGGAAACATGTTTTATGAGTAAAACTGTAATCTCGATGGGTTTATTTTCATTTTAACTCTAGAAAACATGTTCTTAGTTAGGATGGCATGAATACTATGTGTGTTAATATCTGAACTTTCATCTTAAAGTTTTTTTGGTAAACTCGTTACTCCTTGCTAGTGAAAATTATAGGTCTTAATAATATGTATGTTGTTTTCAAGTCTTTACAACTAGAGTTGTATTGAAGATAATATGTATGTTTGCTTTTTTTGGTTTGTTTTCTCGCTGAATTTGGACAATGTGAGGAATTAAGACAACTACACTTTAAAACATAGGTAATTGTACGTAACGTATTTGTTTTTGCCTCATAATAGAAATATATGATATTTTGTCTCTGCTTCACCTTCTGTGTTGGAAATATTCCTCACTCTCTGAGTTTTTCTTTCGACGGTTAGATGCTGATAAAAGTCCTTTCAATAGTATTTATAAACTAGGTGTATACTAATAGTGAAAACAACATCTTTGTATTGAAGATTCTATATGTTGTTACCTCTTTTGAATTCGTCCCTTTACTAGCTTAATTTGTTGAGTTGTTAACCATTTTTAGCTATACTGGAACTCTTCCTTGGGTTAATTGATGGTTCATATAAATCAGGAGCAATTAATATGATAGATAAGATTAGCTTGCCATAACATTCTAAGAGGAATTAACTAATTCCACTTGGTGCTGGTAGTTAAAGAAAAGTTTGGCACTAAGACTTGAAATGTTGGGTTGTTGAAAGGATGAACAAAGTTATATCTTTTCCTAATAACCTTATAGGCATTAAATGTCTCAGATGAGCTGAATTGAATTGTTTTAATGTCTCTGTTTCAGTTCTAGAGTTTCTCTTAAGAGTTTGTATACATTTCCAGTACGTCCGGATCTACTTCTAGCGGTTAATGTATTTGATATTGATAGCTTTTCATATATAGCCCTTTTGATATCAAATTTTCTTTTCCTAAGAGCTTATATAAATAGTTAAATTAAGTTGATCACCCATTTTGTTTTTAGCTTTACATTATGAGATTGTCAAAATAATCATGTGTAATTTTTTCTTAATAACAGGGACAAGGTTCTTAAACGTGACACAAGCGGCATTGACCAAGGAGGAGATTAAAGACACTTACTATTCTACTACTTTCTTTTTTTATCGTATGTATATGCTTACAATGATATAATGAACAATGAAGTGTTATGTAGTATATATTTAACTAACTTTATACTCGTTAAAGTATTTATAATATTTGACTTTGAGATATATTTTTAATAGTTGTTGAAGAATTTTGGATGCTTTATATATAGATATCGATAGCAATTTGATAGAAATGTATTTGACTTTTGGCCATTATAGTTATTGGAAAATTATGTTTTTTGTGGCGACATAATCTTGCCACTAATACTATAAATGTT
This sequence comes from Nicotiana glauca, assembly GCA_026770625.1. NCBI lineage: Eukaryota > Viridiplantae > Streptophyta > Magnoliopsida > Solanales > Solanaceae > Nicotiana > Nicotiana glauca. The sequence continues at coordinate 25,195 of MDKF010417598.1, read as the reverse complement.
TTAGTGGCGGCTGTTGTCGCTACTAATTGCAATCCTTTAGTGGCGACCTACCTCGCATTTGTTGTTGGGAAACTCTTTTTTGTCTCATATGTATTCAGTATTTGTAGCGACTAGAGTAGCTACAAATGTTTCTTTTTGTAGCGACCAAAAAGGATCGCCACGAAAAACATTCAGTAACGGGTTTACTTGCAGCAATCCTAAGGTTGCTCCTATATGTCTTTAGCGGCAACTTTATGGGCTTTTGTAGCGACTTTGGTCGCCACTACAAGTCTAATTTCTTGTAGTGCCTTCAGCAAGTAGATCATGAATAATCACTTGCAATTCCTGGACTTGGGTAATAACAGACTTGCTATCTACCACTTTGTAGTCCAAAAATTTTGCGGCGATAAATTTCTTCATCCCGGAATCTTCAGTTTTGTACTTCTTTTCAAGCGCATTTCATAATTCTTTTGACGTCTCCATGCCACTGTATACATTATACAGATTATCATCCAGTCCGCTAAGAATAATTCTTGCATAAAAAGTTAGAATGCTTCCACGCCTCAATCACGGGAAAGCTTTCATCCTCTGGAGTTTTATCGGTCACATCAGGAACATCTTCCTTGATGAACTTCTGTAGACATAATGTAGTCAAGTAGAAGAATATCTTCTGCTGCCAGCGCTTGAAATCAATCCCGAAAAATTTTTCAGGTTTTTCTGCCGGTACCAACGCCGGTGTTCGGCTTGTCGATGCGTTGACAGTCACCATCGGAACAGCTTGGTTTCCGCTTTCATTTGCCATTTTTATCCTGTAAAAAATGTCACAAACAAAGTTTAATAAATGTTTTAAACTGGAGTTATAAAATCACGTAGATTTTAATCTCCAACAAAATGCCACGAAGGCTTTACTCTCCAAAACGGGAGTACACAAAACCACAAAGGTTTTAGTTTCCAGAATAATAAGGATAACACAATTACAAAAATAAAAATTAATATTAAATTCCTTAAGCTTGTTGGTTCCTTGGTTATTATCCTGTATTTGTAAATAATAAATCTGAAAAATAAAACGTTAGCGTATAAACGTAAATATTAATGAGACAGTAATTAATTCGAGCACACTGAATTCACATTGTTTCCTTAATGAATTTAATCCCCTCATAGTACCCAAGGTTATGGATTATTTCCTCCCACGATAGAACGAATTACACACTATTGTAGCGGCACTTCAAACCCCAGTGTTTCAGCGAATACAAAGTTCGGCAGCAAATCACACTTACTGATGCTTTGTTTGTAGTTTAAAACGATGCAGAACAAGGGAAGACAACTCATAAGTCGAATGGAAGTTCTGAGAGGAAGGAATGCACAATATAGCCAACGTTGAGCTTTTCTGTTCAGAGAGTAGCAGAAGCTCTTAATTTTCGGTGTGTCTTTCTCTCCAATTGCTGCTCTATTTATAGCAGTCAGTTGAGACCCGTCACCCTCAATGGTGGAGGATGCACTTGCTTGGTGGGAGGAGCACTTGGCCACGGATTGAAAAATATCCGTTACAAATACGGATTATATCACGTTATTATTCACTATTAACAAATAAGCTGAAGCCGAGCGAATGACGACGATGGCGACGCGAGACTTGCCTTCTTCCTAACTCTTTAAGAGCTACATGAAGTGCATTTGTATATAAACCCACGAAAATTCTTATCTTCTACCAATGTGGGACAATGCCTTATTAAAAAGAGAGAGGGAAACTTAAAACTTTACTCAAAAAAATTTTCATTTTCCCTCCATTTCCCATTCACCCTCTTTTTAATATCTTTCTATATTAAAAATCCTCAACATCGGTTTGCCCATAGGACTATTTTTTTTTGCAACTGAACTTAGCCATCAGAAACTCTTTCATCAGGTATTTTAGCGAACTAGTTCAGAACCCTTATAAACCCCTTAGAAAACTATTACACATCCAATGAGGTACAAGAGTAATATTCTCTAACAGTCACCATACTGATGTTCTCTTAGAAATTATAATAAATTGTTCATTCATGTTTTTGCATATTTATGCGTGTATGTATGCATTGTATATATAAAAATTTAGTTATCAAAAAATTTAAGGCCTTTTATTAAAATTTGGTTTTAGACCACTAACTTTATTAGCCGCCCTTGATTTGCACCTATAAGAAATGATGTTTTAGTTAGTGTTCCACATTCCTCTCTTTTAAACAATTTGATTCGATAAAATAATTGGAATAAGTATTCTTAATGCAATGGCCCAACAACAAAATGAATAATGCTGCTTGTCTGCATTTGTCCTCTTTGATTACTATTGAATGATCGAACAATAATAGGTAGACAATTGAGAAAAATCAACAGTAGAATATTGGAGTGTTGTTTGACAGTACTTGGAGGTCCTAGTGCCATTGCCACAAAACACAGCAGCAGTAAGCTATGGCCTACTTTTGTAAACATCAAACTATAGATGCCTGGCATTAAGGATTTAGAATAAAAACTTAATTAGGCTTCTTAAGAAATATAGGTAATTAGCTTATGAATTGATTATCCAGTGTGTTTGGCAGCAAGCTTTTAGCTTCTTAAATTGTATGTGGATCAGAAGCTGGTATCGTTGTAATGCAAATCTTGACTTGTCATTTGTTTTTGTTCACATGATCAAATTGCAATTTTTTTTTCATTTGGATTTATAAGTATGTGTATGTATTAGTGGTCTGAAGACGGGGAAGGGAAATTTAACACGTATTCGATCGATGCAATAATTAGGTATATGGTCACTAATATAATGTTAATTTCCATTCCGACTAAAAGCCCTAATTTTTATGGTGATTCAAGTAGGATCGTCACAAAAAACATCATTGTTTTTGATCTTCCTATGCTTGTGAATTGTGATGTGTATCTGAACTACAATTATGCATGTCATTCTCTTTGTCTTGTTTGGTCGACTGTTATGTGGACCAATACCATACCAATAATGGAAACTTTGACAAAATCTGCAGCTAAAAGGAGTGATTATATTTTAGTTGAAATCTTGATTACCCATTTTCGTATAGCATACTTATCTTTTAGGGGTCGTTTGGTACGTGACGTAAGGGATAATAATTTTGGATTAAATGCAAAATTATTTTAACCGTATTTGGTTGAATTTTTGAATCCGGGATTAACTAATCCTACAAATGAGTATTATTCTATATCACATTGAGGATGGAATAACAATCTCGAGATTAATTAATCCCAGGGTAAATGCTAAAATGACAAAATACCCTTCTCCAAGACTCTTTCCCCAATGTCTTTTAAATAATCTAAGGTTAAAATTAAAAATAAAAGTTTATCCCAACATATCTACTATACACTAAACACATGTTTATACCTCATTTTTTGGCCAATGAACCAAGCATCTTCCAATAAAAATGTATTAACAAAATAATCCCATCAATATTTAATCCACGTATTATAATTCCACTATAATGTATTCCCCTGCCAAACGACCCCTTAAGGTCTATGCTACTCGATCAAAATAGATGATGATTCTTTTGCCATTCTAGACCTAATCAGTTAGGCCAATATTGTTTCACTATCTAAGGAGGACTACGACAAATTGTAGTGAGCGAATGTCGACGAGCTTTTCTTCGTTATTTGTCTTCTTTTTGTTGCCCGTTTTAAGCCGCTAAACTCATGAAAAAGGACACTACATAAGGTCATAATGTAGGCCTCAGACAGTAGTCAGATGAAGTTTGCCAATCTTATGAAAGGTCGTTTTCAATAGAGACCCCATTAATTTGGAGATCCTCAGGTCCTTTCTAGAACTTGCCCGCCTCTAATAATAAATAATACTTTCTGCTTACTTATTGTACATCTGCAACTGTGAATTCAAAAGAGGGTTTCCATGTAAGTTAATTTTTTCCAAGATTATAGCATATATTAGTGCGGAAGGATTTCAACCCAGATTTGATAGACCTATAGTCTTTCTCTCCTTATTCTATATATACAATTTCAAAAATTGAGACTAATTGGGCCCCTTCATTACGAACTCATAGATGTAGCACGAGCTAGTCAGTTTTCAGATTGGAAGTTGAAAAATAGTCGGCGTTTGCGAAATCATTGAAAAACAATCACTGTTTTGCTGAAATACGGAAAGTTGCAGCATCGTATGGTGGATTATGGAGCTCCTGCAAATAAACTTCCAGCATATTATGATAGAACTCCAGCACGCGGAAAGTTCCAACATAATATGCTGGATTATGAAGCTCGTGCTTATAAACTTTCAGCATATTATGATGGAACTCCAGCACACGAAAAGTTGCAGCATAATATGCTGGATTATAGAGCTCTTCCGTATAAACTTCTAGCATATTATGATGGAACTCCAACACATTATGCTGGAATCTCATATGTAAAAAGTTCGAACTCCAACATACTATGCTGGAATAATTCCGTATTTTTAAGAGTGTTTTTATTCAAATTTTATCTTTACATAAAAAAAAAGTGATTAAATTTCGATTACTTTTAAAATTATGGCTATTTTGACTATTCCTGATTTCCCCCCACATATCTATAACAAGGCGTACATTGAAATTAATTTTTAGTCGGTGTAGATAATTTCCAAGAATTCATTAATTATGAGATTGACCAAACTTGATTGAAAGAGGTCCTATTAAGTTGATATATTAAAAAGAACCATTCCTTGATACAAATCCACACAGGGACAGTGGTGGAGTGGGGGTTTTCTTTGAAAATGAAAGGTAAAAGTCTAAAAAATTAGAGCCACAAAATGTTCAAAGATTTAAAGAAATAAAATTAAATTTTCAGGCCACATGTACAACTAAAAATCTTGAGGATCACAATACTAGTCACTTCCAATCACAAGAATAATTTTCTTTAATTTCATCCATTAGTCTATTGTAGTATCTCTTGTTGTAATAAAGTTGAAGCAGGGGTTCTTTTCTAAGGACTTTACGTACACTTCAATGTCTTTTTCTGTATGGAAAGTTTAGGAAAGGACAGTAGCAAGATTTTCATTTTGATGTCCCTTCAATTTAATATGTAATGCTTATTAATGTTTATTATAAGACTAATGTATTAAATAGATATATAATAGTAGAGAAAAAGCCCAAAATCATACATTATCTTTGTCTTTAGATTTAAAGTTATACATATTCTTTCACATGGAACATTAATAGTCCATTAACTTAAATAGAGTGGTGTACTTTTAGTCATAATACTAAACACCATTAATTTTTAACATAAATTTAAAATCTTAGAAAATATTTGTTCCATTTATGTTCTTGCTCACTGAAAGAAAGAAAGACGAGACATTTATCTAGATAGTAAACAATAACTATTATTGTTCGATCATTCAATAGTAATCAAAGAGGACAAATGCAGACAAGCAGCATTATTCATTTTGTTGTTGGGCCATTGCATTAAGAATACTTATTCCAATCTTAGTAAATATATATTTTACGTATAGTAAATAAATTTTATGTATATTTGTTATTTACTATCGAGATAAATGTCTCATCTTTCTTTCTTTCAGTAAGCAAGAAAATAAATAGAACAAATATTTTGTAAGATTTTAGATTTATGTTAAAAATTAATGGTGTTTAGTATTATAACTAAAAGTGCACCACTTTATTTAAGTTAATGGACTATTAGTGCTCCATGTGAAAAAATATGTATGACTTTGAATCTAAAGCCAAAGATACGTATGATTTTGGACTTTTTCTCTATAATAGTACTATTGTAGTAGTCATCCTAGAATACCTCTATTCTTTACAAAAATACATTATTCAAAAGATTCACTTTAATTATTTTATAATAATTACTTTACATAGAATTTAAATTCTTGTGATACTCCAAAACTGAAATCTATGAATATAGACACTTCAAGCCATCCAAATAAGGAAAAGAAATCTTTACAAATTGCTGATATCTCCCTACCTTATATTATATGTCCGTCTTCATCTTTTATTTTCGTCAGTATTGTGTTTCGAATAGAAGAAATCATGACAAGAGGGTTACTGTAGAAAACTTTCCAAGTGTCACAAGGTTGAAGTCCCCTAACCAAGAATGCCAGGGGAAAATACGTAGAAATTAAAATAAGACATATTCTACTCCATCAAAAACTATTTATCTATAGTCCCATAATTGATAACGATCTTCACATAGAAACTTCTGGATTTGACCTTTCTGTAGGTCAAACACTTTTCAATTTTAGTAGGGTTGGGCTCATATTTAATTTAAATCAGATCCAATCTAATCATTTTAAAAATTCTGTAAACTCCTTGAAGTTTTATAAAGAGCAGGGGTGTCAATGGTTCGGTCCGATCGGTTATTTTATAAATGACTTCGAAGCTTCCTTCATAACTCTCGAAACTTCTACGTAGTGTCTCCCTTATATCCCTCATTTCAGAGGGAACCTCAAAGTGGCTCTATTTCATTATACTCTATCCATATCCCAATTTCATTCATTTAATATCCCTTTGGTATCATTGACATAACATATGTCGTTTCTAGTCTATCTCTTTCTATTTCTTTTCTGTATATGGAAAGTTCTAAAAGCATCATATAATAATCCACAGAAATCGCAATAGAAAAGAAATAAGGGAGGTTTGTGATGATTTTTCAATATTTTCTACTAGGTAATATTTTCTACCGGACATCAACCACTACTCCCACACACTGTGAATGCCCCAAACATGGCTAAGTCCCATCGGGCTGCTAGCTTCTCAAAAGAGTGGAAGCGGAATCTGGAGATAGTGCAAAGCTATCTTGTCAAATCTCAAAAGCAGATGAAGAGACATGCTGATCAGAATCGTCGTTTTGTTGAATATCAAGTAGGAGACAAAGTGATGGTCAAAATCCCAAAGCGGTACTTATTTGCTGGGGTCCATGACCCTCACCTATTGTGAAAATACATTGGACCCTTGTCCATTGAAAGGTACATTGGGAAAGTTGCTTACCGGGTGGATACCCCAGCCTGGTGGAAAATTCATCCTGTCTTCCATGTCAGCCTCCTAAACCTTTTCGAGAAGACACGGAGGATCCTTCAAGGTGCTAGCTTACAATATCTAGTATTCGAGGTCCCAATTAAATCGGGAAAAAGCGTGTTGAAGCTATCCTTGATGACAGAGTGATTCATGACTCAAGGAAAGATCACCAAGAATTCTTGGTGAAATGGCAGGGTTGTGATGTAGAAGAGAACACTTGGGAGAGGGGAACAAACCTTAAAGCCTACAAGAGCCTCATTGAAGATTATTTTTCAAGTAAGGTGCCGAGGACGTCGCCAACTCAGGTGGGGGAGAATGTCATGGGCGCCTTTCCAGCCATGCCCCATGACCCCTTGAGCGCGCCCCGTGGCGTCCTAGTAAGCCTCCCAATGCCTAGCGCCACGGACGGCCCCGTGGTCTTGGCCGCGCCAAGTGACAAGCGCGTAGGTGCCTTTGTCGCCCCACCAATATCCCTCGCCAGCGCCCAGCCACAGGCAGATTCCAACAATGCCGCGCGCGCAGACCGTGATGCCAAAGACAATGCTGCTGAAAACGAACATGTTGCTGCCTTTTCGAAAACTAAGTCAATTTCATTGTAAATCGAGTAGTTTTATTTCAAGTACTTCCATTATGTTTCTCTAGCAAATTCTAGTATAGTCTTATAGATTTGGATTAGTTTTTTTTAAGTATTATTAGGGGGATAAAGCAATTAAAAATTTCTAGCAAGCAAGCAATTCTCTATACTGGTGTCTCTCCCCCTCGACATCGCGTTGATTTTCTGTAATAGCTTTCATTAATGCAATCAAGCTTTCTTTAAATCTCAATTCTCATTTCTATTCTCTCAATTGCTCTTGACATTGGTTTTCCCGTACGGCACTGACAATCTAGTCTAGCGTACGGCGGGGACCTTATTTGGCGGACAACAACTGCACTGACATCAGTTGCTTAGCCTTACGTCGCATTTCCAAAGAATCTCAGGAAGGCGCCGCGTAACAACACTCATGTTTTAGTCCCTTAAGACTTTTATCAAACACTTGGTGAGAATAAATTCCCCCAGTCCTTATTAATGGTATTTCTACACCAAATAACCCATTCTCTGGCTTTTAGATAAATTCTAAAGTCTCAAATGGTTTTAATCAACATCATTCTTTATCACCCATAAGGTAAACAACACCCTTAACTAACCATCAACCGTTCATGTTTTTTTATTAAACCCATCAACTCATGTCTTATGAACTAGAGTCTATGATCATTAATTCAATGATAGAATCAATTAGAGGGTGAAGATTTTATCTTTTTGACGTTCAATCTTCTTGAATTCGAGTTCTAGGATTTCTTCTCTCAACAATGATGACCCAATCGAATATCTATTTTATTTGGAGGGTTTACCCATGTTAATAAGATATTGGGAAATCGAAATTAACTTAGAATCACCATTAGAACTTACCTTGGGCGGTGGAGGGACCCTTAAGGAGTTAGGTTTTTTAGAGCCTTTCTTTTTAGAGCAAGTTTTTATGTTTTGAGGCCGTGGGGGATGAAATAAGGCTAAAAAAATGACTTTCCAATTTGGCCACCGCGTCCCAGTAGTCCTGACCGCGGTACCAACCACGATAAATAGCTGAAGCACTGCCCCAGGACAGCGTCGCGGTCAAACGCGGCCGAACGTGATGGTTACACACTATTATGTAAAACCGGCATAACATTCTGTACAGAGCTTTGTTTGGGATCCCAATATATCGTTGGAAAGCTATTTCAAAGGCCTACAACTTTCATGCTTTACATTCTCCCAAATTCCTTACACATTCTCACTAAACCCTTCCGGAAGACGGACCTTCTGCAAACTTAATCAATTTGTCGAATCTTATGCACCTCACTTTCCGTCTTGATTCCAAAATAATTATTTTTACCCATACTCATCCCGCTAGGACTTCATATGTCTAAAATATCAAATTAATACCCATTTAATGTATCCACACCTAGTCCGAATATACGAGATCTTACAATTTCCTAAGTCCAAATTCAATTCTGTTAAGCATCCGAAACTCATCCGAGGCCCTTGGGGCCTCAACCAAACATGCCAACCAATCGTAAAACATCATACAAACTTATTCGAGCCCTAAAATCACATAAAAAAGAACTAAAATCACGAATCACCCTCCAATCTAAGCCTAATGAACTTGAAATCTCAAGAATTCTACAACCGATGCCGAAACCAACCAAATCATGTCCGATTGACCACAAATTTCGCACACAAGTCACATTCAACACTACAGAACTATTCCAACTTTCAGAATCGGATTCCGACCCCGATATCAAAATTTCACTATCGATCCGGAAACTTCAAAAATTTAACTTTCGGCATTTCAAGGCTAAATAAGCTACGGACCTCCAGAACAAAATCCGAACATGGCCCTAAGCCCGAAATCACCCAACGGAGCTAACAGAATTGAAGGAATTCCATTCCGAAACCGTCTTCATACTGTTCCGACTATGATCTAAATTCTAAAGCTTAAGCTTTTATTTAAGGATTAAGTGTTCCGAAACACTCCGAAACTCAAAACGAATCATCCCGACAAATCACAATAGCAGAAATAAACATTGGGGAAACAGTTAATGGAGGATCGGGGGGTAAATTCTCAAATCGTCTGGACGGGTCGTTACATCCTCCCCTTCTTAAAACATTCGCTCATCCTCGAACGAGCATATAGACATACGTGAAGTGGTAAAAAAATGAGGGTAACGGCTGCGCATATCCTGCTCGGTCTCCCAACATGGAATAAACTAGAATTCCATATATGCAATGTGGAAGAAACTAGAATTCCATTACATAAACTATAGACATAGTTTTATACATTAACATACACATAATTAATACAGTTACGCCTATACCTAATTATCTAGGACATGAGCAAGACAACTCAACATGTACATTAAAACCGATATATATCAACATATAGAAGGTGAATAATTACTTTACGAGGATTAATTGTTGTCGGGCTTCAATCCTAATCTCTTCCTTCATTCTTCTTATGAATTCTTCAAATTTCTTGTTCAGTTCCTCCGTGCTCAACTTACTCAATGCCTCATCATTTTCTTCTTCTTCTTCTTCTGCTACTTCTATGTCTTCCATTAAAAATCCATTCTCATGAGACTCCATTTCTTTTTCTTCATGATTATTATTATCTGCCTCTACTATATTGTAAGTCCTACAACATTCTTCATCTCCAAAACCACCTTCTTCCTTTGACGTTGCCTCTTTCTTATTATATTCCAAGAGTACTGCCGAATTTGTGTTTTCAACGTTTAGAGACTTACTGAGTTGTATCATCACTTTCTTATCTTCATGTATCACATGTTCATTTGATGTATTACATAGAGGTTCGGCTTCCAATTGCAACTCGTTCAAGAATCCATTTTCTTCTTCTTCCTCCTCCTTCTCCTTCTCCTCGCCCGAAGACTTAGCAAGGAGCATCAAGAATATTCCATTGCATATCAAAAACACGTAGTTTTTGTCCGTGACATGGCTTACAAGTTGGAAAGGAAATGCAGAATATGAGAATTTTAATGAATGCGTGAAGAAGGAGAAGTAAGATGATGAATAGGAAAATAGGAATGAAAATAAAGAAACTAAAACTAGTAGTTGAGTGAATATCTTGATAGGCTTAGATGCCAAAAATCTGGCCACAATTTGTAATAAGCTTTGGTACTTCATTTGTTTAGTTATTTTTATTTTTTCTTGTCTTGGCTTTCCTTTCGAAGGAGGGGAGGAGGCCAAGGATAGTAAGGAACTAAGGTTATGCGCAAATTAAGGAAATTGATAGAGGTTGGTGCCTTTTATAGGCATTCAAAAAGAGTAACGCACTAGCTAGGTGTTTGGCAAATTAAATATTAGGGTTAATATAATTCCGTCTATGGTCATTCAGTTGGCTGTTTATTGTGCCAAATTCATAAAACTAATTATTGTTGCTGAAAAATACCTCAATTATGCATATATTCACAGAAAATAAAAGTATGTCAGAAAATACAAAATTCAATCCGAAAGAACACATGCAAGTTACTATCACACGTATAATTTTTCATGTGAATATAGTCATTTATTGTCGACTCCCCTTACATAATTTTCATATGGTTCCATCACTTAAAATGACAACATATTTTACTTTTCCAGTCTAATCTTCAAAAGTTTTTTCACCATGTGGCATATCAATCATTCGTTTTTTCTTAAGTAGGTTGGAAAACGGGTTTTTTATTTTACTTTTTGAGTGATACTATATGGATATTACGTAAGGTATTGAATTGAATGGTGATAATCGGCTAAAAGTACATATAATATGATGACAATTGCCTCATATTTTAGCATAATAACAGTAATATTTCGAGTGTATTATGATGCTTTGAACCTAAATATGTTGTTTACTTGTGTAGGAGTGATTGGAAAAAGAAGGGAGGGATAATGGTTCAGTGTCCAGCACCAATCGTAGCACCGAATTTCAGTGCCATAGTCAGTACCTAGCATCCATTATAGCACCGAATTTCAATGCCATGAACAGTGCAGCACGCCCAGCATATTTAGGAGGCCAACTTTTTCCTGTTTTGCTTGGACTTGGTTAAAATCTCTTGGACTTTTTCTAACACCTATAAATAATCCCTTCACACACTTTTTGAAGGGAATTTGACCTAGGAAGAGCAATGAGCTGCCGTGGAGGACGGATTTCATCTTTTCTTCCGTCAAATTTAGTACTTTTAATATTTCATTTAGATGATTTATTGTTTGGCTAGCTATCATGTCTATATGGAGCTAAACTTCTCGCTCTAGGATTGTGGTTCTTTCATGACTATTGTTATTTGGATATTAATTTTGGTTTCTTCATTATCATATTAGTTTATTTATTTAATCTGACACTTAATTATTTGATTGCTTGATCACCAATTGAATACTATCTACGAATCTAGAATTGAACTCGAAAGTGGAAATTCTAGATTGCATTTAGGATTGAGCAGAGCAAGTTCTTGAACATGGGCATCGGGGAATGGATTCGCGATTAGGATAGACATATAACTAATTGCCTTGCTTGGTTGATGTACATGAATTATATATGCGTTCTTGCTATTTCTTATTCCATAGACATATAGGCGTTAGATTACCTTGAATAGGTGAGTAAGAACTCGACAGATTCTCATGAGCGATATTAACCCTGTCAACCAATAAGCTAGATAATTAGTTAGTCCATCTAATTGAAGAATATAATTGAAATATTAGATAGTCCATAACCCTAGACCGTTTTCATCACATTGATAACATAAAAATCTGCTCTTCTTTTATTCAGAGTTCATTATTTGTTTTCGTTTTATTTTAATTAGACTAGAGTCATATACATCTAGGTTTAATTCTTGTTTAGATAATTATATAGTCTAATTTAATTAATAGTTAATCATAAATTCTCGTGGGTTTGACATCCGACTTTTAATTGTACGACTATTCATCAAATCACGCATCAAAATTTAGCATCCATCCATCCATGGGTGGCACCTTAGGATTGCCATGTGGAGGGGGGCAAACAACTGTTGGTTATACTCATCCATTCACTCAACTCTTGATGTGTTCATTTAGCGTATAATTGAAATATTTTAGCTGTCCCACATTACCAAATTGTGTATTGGTGTATCGAGAGACAGATTTGCTTTGTTTTATGGCTGAGGTTTTGAGTCGTTTGACCCTCTTTTTTAATTATTTTGCCTCCATGATTGAGCATCCGTATGTGTCAACTCAATCAGTTGCACAAGGGAATTGAATACACCAAGCTACTGTATAACTTATGTAAAGATTAAAAAATAGAATACTTGTCCACTATGTTAATTACGAGGATGAAAATTAATTATAAGGTGTGTATTGTTTCTTAGTTCTTAATTAGGTTACGTCATTGTTCTATCACTATTTTTCCAATGTCGTTGGAGTATTTTGGGGTGATAGATTTTTCTTAAGTTTCTTTTAGAGTTAAAATCGTTAGTAGCTAACTGTTAGCCCCTCGGCTTGATTAATTGAACATGGCATGAACGTGTAGAGGGATTTACCTTATGGACCTCGGGACGGTCCTATGATGATTGTGCCATCATGTTGACAAAGCTATCCGACATGGGCAGGTATTGATGGGTATGGACTATGGTACGACGGCATGTGGCTAAGGTGTCAAGGCATGACAAGACCATGGCATTGTCGTGGCCATGGTAAGGCAAAGACAACGGGCAGCAGAAGCATAGAAAAGGCTGGAAAAACAAAGGCAAGCCAAGGCAAGGCGTGACAAGACAGATGGGCTCGTGCAAGGTAGTGTCATTGGCGAGCTGGACAAGCGGCAGTGGCAGATATGCGCGCAAAGGCATGCTGCACGAGAGCTTGGCGCAAAGACATGACAGAGTTGGCCTTTGGCGCCAAAATTCGAAAGGTTGCGGCCATGTGCCATGCACATGCAGGGTAGTTGGCCAGTTGGAGCAGTTTTCTATTTATTGCGGCTAAGTGGGGCTGTGGAAAGTTATTTATTTTTTTTTAAATTCGAAATTTAAAATCTCTTGCAGTTGGGGATGTCAACTGCTAGGTTTTAGATAAGGTTGGAGCCAAAAATAGTTGTCTATATATTCCTAGATAGGCAGAGTGTTGGCTGCCTTTGACTCCTTTTTGTAAGGTTGTATTTACATGCTTCTTTGTGGCACGAGTTTAAATACAAAGTTGGGAAGAAATTCTTGTAATTGTATGCCTTGTTTCATTTCTATATGCTGTTATAATCTATGTGTTAGGCCAAAACGTGAGAGAAAAAGAAAAGGGGCTGAGTCATTATTGTATGACTGTCGTGCACTGTCAATACGAAAAAAATTAAACCTGTAACAAATGGTATCAGAGCAACACTGACAAGATCTTGGAATTATCATGGGGGGAAATACAGAACTTCGTGAAAGGCTTCAGAAGTTGGAGGCGCTTGTGGGAATTACTGATGACGCAGTAGATCTGGTTGATATTCTGACGCAGATCCATGGCACCAACACGAACTTCAACACGTTCATGATAGTGTTGATACCCAATTGGTGGAATTGCAGACTTTCCAGAAAACTGCTGCTGGGCAGTTGGAAAAATTGCAAAACGAGAATGAGGATCTTAAGACGGAAATTCAGATCCTCCAAGGGGATGTTGCAAATGTGCCCCAAGGAGGTTAAGAACATTCCAAAATTAAGATTCCAGAACCAAAGGCATTTGATGGTGTGAGAGGTGCCAAGGAACTGGAAAACTTCTTGTGGGACTTGGAGCATTATTTCTTTACGGCTCACTGTCCCGGAGAAGGACAAACTGACCATAGTGGTGCGTTATTTCAGAGGAGATGTAGTGATGTGGTGGAGTACAAAAAATGCATATGATGAAAGTGCTAGCAGGCCTAAGGTTGAATCTTGGGAGAAACTTTGTGATGCGTTGATGGAAAAGTTCTTGCCTAGCAACTCGTCTTGGGTGGCTAGGGATCACTTGAAGCGGTTGAGACAGACTGGTTCCATTCCGGACTATGTGAAAGATTTTTCATCTTTGTTGCTAGTCATCCAAAATAGGTCGGATGAGGACAAACTGCACAATTTAATTTTCGGAATGCAGGGCTGGGCACAAAACAAAATTCGTAGGCAAACACATTGGTGGATTTTCTCTCAACGGGTCTAACTTTTGATCCTGCCTCTTCTTCTAAGACAAATAAAAAGGAGAAGAGTAAGGGCTGGAGAAAGGATAACCAGAAGCAGGATGGAAATTAAAGAGACAAGGACAAGATGGATGCTTCTTCGTCAAAAACAAACATGCCAGCGGGTGGTGAAAAGGTTTGCTGGACATGCCAAAAACATGGACATCATGCACAAAACTGTCAAGAAAAGATTAATGCTCTTCTTGTTGAAGAGGAGAAACAAGGAAAGAGACAGGAAGTTGATGCCTATGTGAATCCGTTGTGGCTGCTAAACACGCTGGCTTGGGTGACTGTGGCAGATGATGAAGAAAATACTGCCAAGGAAAAAGCGCATACGTAAACTCTACGGTTGGATGATTTGACTGATGCTTATTCCACACTAATGTATGTGGATTTGAAAATCAGAAATAAGAGTGTCGTGACAATGTTGATACTTGAGCCACGCACAACTTTGTTGCCTCCAAAATTATTCAAGAGTATGGGCTGCAAGTAACAAAGTGTCCGACGAAGATGAAGGCGGTGAACTCAAAGGCGCAACACGGTTATGGGGTGGCGCTAGATGTCCAGATGATATTGGGCCATTGATCTGGAAAGTTCAGCATGACCGTTGTACCATTGGATGACTTCAATGTGTTGTTGGGATTGATTTTCTGAAGAAGAACAAAGTCTCTCCAATTCCTCATTTGGATGGACTTGTGTTCATGGGGGAGACAAACCCCGATTTTATGAAAGGTATTCGGACCTATAGGGATGAAGGAAAAAATATTGGGATTGCTGCTTTGATTTCTGTCATTGCATTTGAGAAAGGCTTGAAGAGGAGTGAGAAGACTTACCTCGCTATACTCATTAAAGTCAAGCCAGATGTGCAGATTGAGGTCCCAGATTGTGTTGCAGATTTGCTGAAGTAATTCAAAGATGTGATGCCTCTAGAATTTCCAAGGGAGTTACCACCGAGGAGGGAGATTGATCACATGATTGAACTTATTCCTGTATCACTGCCACCTGCACGATCTCTTTACTGCATGTCGCCTATGGAATTGATTGAACTAAGGAAGCAATTGTCTGAGTTATTTGATGCTGGGTTGATTCAACCATCGAAGGCTCCATACGGTGCTCCTGTTTTATTCCAGAAAAAACAGGATGGTACACTATAGATGTATGTTGACTATAGGGTGGTGAACTAGGTGACTGTAAAAAAAAAGTATCCGGTCCCTTTAATTTAAGATCTACTGGACAGGCTTTCGAAGGCTAGTTATTTTACTAAGTTAGACCTAAGGTCAGGCTATTTTCAGGTTAGGATAGCCGAGAGGGATTCCCCTAAGACCATTTGTGTAACTAGACATGATAGCTTTGAATTTCTTGTAATGCCATTTGGGCTAACCAATGTCCCGACAACTTTCTGTATTTTAATGAACAATGTTCTTTACGAGTATCTTGATGACTTTTTAGTTGTTTACTTAGACGACATAGTCATCTATAGATAGATCCTTGAAGATCATTTGTCTCACCAAAGCAAAGTGTTAGAAAGACTTAGAGCCTATCAACTCTATGTCAAGATGGAAAAGTGTGAATTTTCAAGTCACGAGATAAAGTTTCTAGGCCATTTGGTTAGTGAAAACCAAGTGCGGATGGATCCAAAGAAGGTGCAAGCAATAGTTGAATGGCAAGCACCAAGAGAGATAAAGGAACTTAGATCATTTTTGTGCTTGCAAAATTCCGATCCAATCTTGAAGCTACGAGATTTTGATTTTCCATTTGAAGTGCACACAGATGCTTCAGATTATGCTGTTGGCGGTGTGCTAGTCTAGGAGGATCATCTGATTGAATTTGAAAGCATAAAGTTGAACGCTGCGGAGCAACGTTATTCTGGACATGAAAAAGAGATGGTTGCAGTAATTCACTGCCTTCAAGTTTGGAGAGTTTACTTGCTGGGAATAAAGTTCGTGGTGCAGACGGACAACGTGGCTAATAAATACATCAAAACTCAATAGAAATTGAGTCTGAAGCGGGACCGATGGCAAGAGTTCTTGGATGAATATGACTTTGTTTGGGTGCAGAAACCCGGAAAACAAGATCAGGTTGATGATGCACTTAGTCGCAAGGAGGCATTTGCTGTAACTTATGCACTTACTTGAATTGAATTTGATTTTCTAGATACCATCAAGTTGTGTGCTGGGAACGATCCATTTTATATGAAATTAATAGATCAAGTGAAAGACGGAACACTTATACGGTATTGGATCAAGGACGATCTACTACACTTCAAAGGGGTGAGAATTGTGGGTCCTCAAGGTGCTGGATTGCGTCGTTCTATTCCAAAGAAGACGCATGATACTTCTTATGTTGGTCATCCATGTATTGAAAGGATGTTGGCTTTGCTGTCTCGAAATTACTTTTGGCCAAAAATGGAAGATGATGTTGAGGCCAATGTGAAAACTTGCATAGTTTGTCAACTTGACAAGACTGAAAGGAAGAAGGAACCTGGTTTCCTACAACTCTACCCATTCTGGAGTGTCTGTATGCTTCTGTTTCTATGGACTTTATCAGCGGACTTCAAAAAGTTGATGGCAAAGCATCAATTAGGGTGGTGCTAGACAGGTTCTCAAAGTATGTGATTTTTATTGCTACTCCAACTGTTTGTTCTTCTGAAGTAGCTACTGAATTATTCTACAAGCATGTTGTGAAACACTTTGGGGTTCCAAGAGACATTGTGAGTGATCGAGATGTGAGATTTATAGGCCGATTTTGGTTTACTGTGTTGAAATTCTTGGGGGCTGATTTGAAATTCTCGACTGCAAATCACCCACAAACCGATGGGCAGACTGAGCATATCAATCATCTGCTTGAAGAGTACTTGAGGCATTATGTGACTGCTAATCAGAGGAATTGGGTTGAATTACTATAAAATGCACAGTTTTGTTACAACTTGCACAGGTCTTCGGCAACTGAAATGAGTCCTTTTGTGATAGTGTTAGGAAGACAGCTTGACACACCGTTGGAAGTGTTGATACCCAATTTTTTCCTCATATATTTTTAAACATGCATACCTACTTTCAAAATATTTTACATGCATTTACAAACATGCACAAGTATTTTTATAATTTTTTCTATAATTTTTAAAGGCTTTAAATTAATTAATTTATGCATTTTAATTATATAAATATTCAATAATTGTCCCTCATATTACTTTACAATAATTTAGTCATCTGAATTCATCATTTATGCTCTTATAAGTGTTCAAATATTTTAATTATATTCGTATTTTTAAGATTACAATTGCATATTTTGCAATAATAGCACCTACATATGCATAATTACATTCTCTATACAGAAAATAATTTTTATATTTTTATAATATTAAGTAATTATTTTAAATCGTCTTCATGCATAAAACTTATTTTTATTATTTAATTAGCTATTTTTACAATTTATTATTAATTAATTGGGTATTTAACAAGTAGCTCTTTTTATTAAGTTTAATTTCGGACCCCCAAGCCCAAATCAAATTAAAGCACAGACCAATTAACTCCAACCCACCCCAACCCGGAACCAATCATGACCGTTGATCTCTAAGATCAACGGTCCATATCACCCCTTTCCATTTTTAATCCAAACGACCCCTAACCCTATTCATTTGATACCACCCGCCGCCTTTGAAACCATCTTCTTCTCCATTCTCTCTAAGACCCCCCAAACCCTAGTCGCCGTCACCTGTAAAACTCCCCGTCCATGGGGTTTTTGTGTATTTTCTGATCCTTGCCGACCTGTTAATCTTCTAGTTGTTTAATTTCATTGATTTATGAGAGAATCTCAAAGAGATTCAACCGAGTTTTGTCGAAATCTGACTCACAGGCCTGTCTGTGGCCATTCTCGTTTGTGAGTACTGTTCTTTGCCTATTTTTGGTTGAATCTATGATTTTGAACCGAGCTTCTTTCATCTCTGCTATTTTTGAAAACCCTAGTCTTATAATTACTTGGGTCTGTCCAGATCATTGTAGACCTAGAAGGTTTAAGTGTTATTTGATATATTCTTCAAAAATCTTATACTTTTATTACTAGTATTTCAATTTTAGTGCTTCTCTAAAATTAGGGTTTTTATCTCAGATTTCCTCAAAAGATTTTCTTTTTTTCAAGTGTTTAGCCCGACTATTCTTTCTCGTTTGGGTAATTTTTGTGTATGCTCTTTAAACCCTAGGTCTTGTTCTGTTATGGCACCGATCAGTTTAATTTTTCTTCCCATTATTTATTTATCCCTGTCAACCCAATATACTGATTGATTTTACTTTGGATTCGAATCATATTTTTCTATTAAAATCAGTATTTTCTATGATTTTACTTATTTTCTTATTTGTGACCTTGATTAATTGTATTTGCCTTAATTAAACTGTTAGTATGGGCTGATGATTTGAATGACTTCTATATGATACGAAATTGATTTCTTGCCTTATTTGAGCCCTAGTTCTGTACCGTTAATTGACCTTCCACAATTTAAGGGGTCTCTTCCAGATTTCTCTATAGGATCGATTCCCTAATTGGCTGATTGATTTATTTGATTACCCTTATTTCACAAACCGTGATTTTCTCTTTACCTTATTTATTTTACCTCACTAAGTGCTATATATACTCTCTATACTGATTCTTCAACAAAAAAAATAGTTCAAACACACACGCATAACTTTCTCTCATCTCTCTCTCTGCTACTTGTGTTCTTTACTTGTCTAGCCGGCTGAAAGCCAAGGCTAGACTGTTGAATCCTGCCTACTTTACCTTCTGTTTCTGCCTCCTTGACTAGTATGTTCCTACCTCAATGTCAATATGAATTTAAAATCTATGTTCTCCTTGTTGCTTCGTTTCTTCTAAGGCTATGTCTTTTATGTACAAGTGTAACTACTGCCTTGTTAACTCTGTTTACTGCCTGATCAACATGTCTAAGTTTCACTCTTCTTGTTTATTGTCTTAGTCATCGTGTTTACTTTAGTTTAAGTACTTCCATCTTTCGTGTTTACTTTCTCCAACCAGCATTCTTATTTTCTATCTCAGACTCTCATGTTATCTAATTAACTTTAATGGCATGAATAATTTTATGTAGTAGACCTCTGTCCTCAGCATAACTATTCCTACATTCAGTCTCTGTGATTTACTGTCTATTACTACTTTAGCATCAAGTATGACTTTCCTGTTAGGACTCTAAATCAGTAGTCTATGTTCTAATGAATGCAATGAATTTGGTTGTTTGTTGTCATTCAACCCCTGCTTGTTCTATGTACCTGTTGTTCAAAATGCTCTCCCTCGTATCCTGTTTATGTGTTTCTGATTGAAGCTTCCTGTGTTCCCAACCCCTAATCCCTATCTGCAAAATTGCTTGTCCTCAACTAGAGTTAATTAACAAATTGAAGTTGAATCTGGGCAATATGATGTTGTTGTTTGTTGAACCTTTCTTTTCCCAGAATGTTTCAACATGTTTTCATCCCTAATATGTTTTCTGAACTATTTATACTCCTAAAGTATTTTTCACTCCTAAACGTTTTACTTCTATACTGTTTTCCTAAGGTCATTCGAACTATGTCAAGCACTCTCACTCCTACTCCTAGGTTACTTAAGATTCTGCCCCTCCAGTGTGCGTACTGCCTAGGAATCCATGGGATTCCTCCGAACTCCGGCACACTAGGGCTGGCCCTTCCACACTGCACATAACCACTTCTCCATTTAAAAGGATCTTGATGTGAGCATTGCTCGGGGTCCCTAAGGCCCTTGGGAACTTTGACGTACCAGGATACTTTCTCTTGGACACTATGAGATTATGGCATTTTGGACTGTTTGAAGGCCTGGAATTTTCAGGTTCACTTTGGGCCTCTGTTCAGACTCCCTATAGCATAGTTTGTTCCTTCTGTAATTCATATGGTCTGTAATAATAATTCTTGTAAACAAGTATTAGGGAAATTAGTAAAAGGGAGGGATCCTTATACAATTTTTGTGGGGAAACTGGGCAAAAATCATGTCCTTAGGTTTATTATGACCATTTGCTTGCGTTAGAGATCATGTTCTTAGGATTATTTACTTGCATTAGAAACCATGATCTTAGGATTATTTGGAATGTTAGAAAACATGTTTATAGGTGCATTCATTTGTTCTAAAAAATTCTGAACTTATGCATAATCATAACCATTTAGAAATTCTGTCACTAAGCTGCTAATCCTGCCTAATAAATATGATCATTCTCTTATGTGCAATAGAAATCATGCTTTAGGACTGTTATTACATTCGTTTTAATACCACGCCTACATCATGTAAAATCAGTAATTACTATGTCCATAAAAAATAAGTTGAAAAGCAGTCCTAATGCCCAGATATCATCGAGATAAATGTGTACAAAACCAGTCCTGTAATGTTCTGCACCTAGACATCATGTTTATAGGGCATAATGAACTCAAAGTGCTAGTTTTAAATTGGTTATTAGAATTCTGGTTAATAGTTAGATATCATGTTATAGGACATCTCAGATCCACGCCTAGGCAAGCTTGTATGTAATTAAAATCCTGCAACTGGTAAAAATGTGCTTTGCTTAATTATTTGCGAACTGCCCAGATTCAACAGGTTCTAAAATCAGTAGGCAAACTGATTAGGTCTCTATTACCTCGCTTTGACACAGTGCTACATATATTCTGCTTGTCATGCTCCCCTAGATACCCTGCTCTAGGACCTTTCTGAAATATCTGAAGTCTTGCTGTTTGAGATGTGCTGTTGTTTGATTATTTGTGGAGGTAAATGTGAGTCTCCTTAATTGTTCTTTACTTGAAAGTCCTTATATTTTTCATTGTCACCTAGATTTTTCTCCTTTAAGTGCCTTAGAAAAGTCTAGAACTGCCTAAATTAGAGGTCCTAAACACCTCCAGGGCCATAAAGAAGGGATAGGTAATGCACACATAGAGTTTGTTTAATTAAAATCGCTTATATAACCACTAGGGGTAATTGGGTAGTAAAAGGATATGATGACCTGTGCGCTAATGCCATGTGTAACCCCTCTAGTTGAGGAATGTTTACTGGGTATTGTACAGAAGTGATCCTGTAGGCTAAAAAACCTAGGACCCCTCTTTACTCCTTGTTTGAAATATAATATCAATTTGTCTAATTTACTTTATCTACTTATAAGACTAATTCACATAATTTGACTTCGGCCGGGACCCACCGTTGTGGATCGTGAGGGGTGCCTAGCACCTTTCCCTCAAGGTTATTTTAAGCCCTTACCTAACCTCTAGTAATGCAAACCGGTTTTATGAGTTATTTGCTTTAGGTGCCCTAACGCACCTTAAATCCGTTAGGTGGATACTCTTCTAATCTCATAATCATTCCCAAAAGGAAATGAGTTGTTCCCAATGAATGTCGAAACCCAAACCCCGCCGCAAGACAGAAAAAGGGGGTGCGACAGGAAGTCGCTAAGGTGAAATCAGGGGGAAAGTGCCCTACTGCTTATAGATTTGCTCGTGACAAGCATGAGTTGCTGGCTGGGGCGCGAGACAACTTGAGAAAAGCAGCTAAGAGAATGAAAAGAAACGCTGACAGAAATAAGTGGCCTTTGAAATTCAATCTTGATGACAAGGTGGTGCTGAAACTTAATCCACAAAACAAAATCAGTAGCAAGACGCATCATCGTGGGATGATTCCACAGTATGACGGTCCATTTGAAGTTGTAAAGAAAGTGGGTGAAGTGGCTTACCGGCTCAATCTGCCAGAACATCTCAAAATTCACCCAACATTTCATGGAATTTCCTGAAGGTTCCATGAAGATGTTGAAGATCCGACAAGGGCAGTTGATCGGTTCCAAGCCTGTACCACTATTGAGTGGCAAGGATGGTCCATACAGTTTTACCCAACAAAGGTCGGGATCGATTTTTGTAGGGAGTTAACTGATTTGGAGTTAGGTATCTAACTAATCTAGATGTGCGTATTGTTCCAAATTGCACCTCCAAATATGGTTATGATTGATTATACTTCTAATTTTATATTATAATATGCTAGAATCAGCTAAGTACACTATTTTTGGTGGGAGTTTTCAAGTGTTAAAAAGGGACTAGGGTAGTGACTTTTGCCTAGGTGGGTATCTAACAGGTATCGAGAATTCAGGGAAGCTTGTTATGATTGGGGGCGTGATATAACCATCCCACATAAGTGCTCACTCTATACCTCTTGGTAGTTTGAGTGACTTTACCCAATTTGGCTTTCTCAAGTCCAAATGGGTGTTCATGCATAACAAATGATAATGGCTCAAGTCGGGTATTACTATCTCCAAGTTTAACCCTTTAATTGGGGATATCCATCTCTTGAATTCACCCTAATTCCTTGTTAGCCTAATTTTCCTAAACATAGTCCCTCCTTCTCAAGAAGAGTCTAAGTCATCACGGCACAAATCAGTGTTTGCAACCACCAATTCTACAATTAAATCACAAATTAGAATAATTATCACTAACCCATAAACAACTAAGCCCTAAAATTCAAGACCCATTAAATGCCCATACTAGGGTTGGGTCACAACCCTAGCTATGGGATTTAGCTGCTCATAATAACAGTAGAAATCAAAAATAAAGATTAAATATAAACCATAATATTCAAATACAAGATGAAAATCTAAAGATTGGAGATAAATCTACTCTAAAATTACTCAAAAAGGTAAAAACCAGCCGTTCACGTGTCTTTTCTAACAAAACTTAACCTTAAAATGTCAAAAAGGTCTATTTATACTAAGCTAAAATTTCCGAAAAAATGCCCCTGCGAAGAATTTTCGGACGCGTAATTCTAACCGCGTCAGCGCTTGATCTTCCGCGGCCGCGGAATAATGAGCGAGGTCCGCATTTCTTCATACTGAGCTTGGGTAGATCTTGAATTCGCAGACAATGCATTTTCAACCGCGTCCGCGAGAGAAACAGACGCGGCTGCATAATTTGGACGCGGACCCCGTTCTTCACTTAAGCCAAAAATGTAAAGCCTCTGAACCTTGACATAAGCTCTTTGCGAAAATCCACCTGCGGCCGCGAATCTCACTTTTGCGGACCGCGTAATAGTGGTCACCTCAGCTGTAATCCTTACGTGGCCACTCTTTTTTTTCGCTGTAAGCGCTCCAGTCCCAGCCTTGAATTTGTGCAAGTTTGACTTCGTAATGAGTTGATTATGGCTTCTTTGCCTCATTTTGACCTAACCCTGCAAGCAAGTACATTAAGTAGTTTTCGGGAATACCTTTACGCATTTTTGACCCAAAACCTAAGAAAAGGAGAGCAAACAATAGGCTAAAATCCCTAGTTATCAACTCCCCCAAACTTAAGGTTTTCGCTTGTCCTCAAGCAAACAAAGTAATTCCCACCTCCAGAATAACAAGAAAGGAAAATTTCAGCTGTCCTAAGGTGACTTCATCAAGAATCAATTGGGACTAACAATTATCCTCAACACAAATGTATTATCAACAACATACAACCTTTTGAGTACCATAGTTCTAGTGCGGCACAAGAGAATCAAGAGTTGAATTAACTCGCCAAGGAAGCTTGCTTTACTACGTAGGTCATTGTGGGACCCAAACTCTTCCTCCTCTACTCTCCATAAGCAAATCTCACATTAGAGTTGAAGCACTCAAAACAAGGATTGCGAAGAAGTGCACTCTTCTCTCACAAGGGAATGTCACAAGTCTGGCTTTAAGTACCATAAGCTTGCCCTTATGTGAATCACCACTAATGTAAGCTCACTCAACTCGAAATCCTGTAGGGATTTTGCGGAAATGTAATGAAGGCTTTTGGATCAAGGTAGGATATATCGGTCTATGAAAGTTTCATCTTTCCTTAAGCACTTCATTTTCTCATTTTTGGCTCACACTTTCTTGACTCTTTAAGTCATTTTCTTCTTCCTTAGGGGAACTAGAGAGACACACTGTCACTCTTTCTTGTTCATGACAATCATTTTTCTCCTTTTCTAATTTTCCAAGCCTTTCATCATTGCTTTCATTGTATCCCTTCACTTTTCTATACTATTCACTTTTTTTTTGACTTTTTGGCTTTTCCTTCTTTTCTTTTGCCTTTCCTTTTCTTCATTTTGTACCTTTTATCACTTTCACATTCCTTGTCTCCCCCCCACCAAACTTATGCTTTTGCCAATTGTGAAGGCTAAGGAAAGATCGGGTGCCAAGATAGGGTTATTATAGAACGAATAAAGGCTTGTATCATGGTTATTGAAAGAACAAGGGCTTCGGCTCAACGGGGTTGACTAGGGATATCATTTTTGGTGGGATATTGATGCTTTCAAGTTTCAAGTTGGATCAAGGAGAGCCTATAATCATTTCTCAAGTCGAGCTACACTTAGAATTTTGCCTACACAAACATTCAGGGCAAATTCTAGACTTGTTGGCACGGGACTTGGACTTGCAAATCAATACCTCACCTCACAAGCTGTTGGATTGATAAAGAGAACAGAGTCTAGGGCCCACAACAACCCTAGCTAAGATTGAGCAACACAAATGGCTCAAACAAGCCACTCAATGATTGT
>MU670282.1:46243-62262 GCA_026770625.1 Nicotiana glauca | reverse complement strand
CCTTTAATTGGAAAAACTCCCTTCCACCACGCCCTTCGCGGGGTGCGGTAGCGCCGAAAGGAGGTGTGACACTAGGCGGTTGGACAGTTGTACCAAGAATATTCTTTACTGTAAATAGAAATATGCCTTATCTAGGGATTCCCCTATTATATAAAGGGGACTCCAATCATTTGTAACATCATCTAATCATTGAGCAAAAAATATACTCTCTACTTTTTGCCTAATGTTCATCAGAATTGTCCTTTAGCTCTACTTTTCTTTCTTTACTTTTCTTGCTTAATTTTTCTTATTGTTCTTAATCCACCTCGAGGTCACTAAGTTCGAGATCACCGCTACTGGGTTACATTGGTTTGATTCATTTATTTCTTTCACTTTTACTTCATATTTCTTGATTATCAATTGGTACTGGACTAAATCACATATCTTTAAAACCGCAAATCAAATTTAATTGTTACTCGTATTTTTTAGGTAAACATAAGTGTTTACCATGAAAAAGGTAATAACAATTAAATTTGATTATGGGACTCTAAAATTACGTGATCTATTTTTATGCTAGTTGTTAAGTAGTTGATGATGTATGTATGAGACTTAAAAACGAAATAAGAGTTAAGGATAAGGTGATAATCAAACCGATAGGCAAACAATCGGGGCCTCAAGCTTATCGTTTCGGGGGCCTCGATGTCGATTTTGGAGCTTGGCTGCGAGCTATCGAAGGTGGTCGAGATATGACTAACAGTTATAATAAAATCAACGAAGGCACTTTATGGCCAACGATAAGCAATAAATGATGAACAATAATGAAGATAGTAAATGGAAGCAATAATATCAATGTAATATGTTAGAGAGCAGAGAGAATATTCTTGTATATTTTGTGTGGAGCGACTGAAGTACCAGGAGTTTACAAAATGACAAGGATCCCCTTTATATAAGAGGAGAATCCCAACATAGTACAAAAGGCATTAATTACAAAGATATGGATATGTGACAACTAGATGACACTGTGATTCAGGTTTAGAGTAGTCCACTAGGCTCTGTCAGTTCTAACCGTGCGCCTATGGAACTTCCCCATTTCCACTATTACCATGATCATTACTACCCTGAGGTCGAGTGTCGACGACCTATGAGAGAGGATATCACGACCTCGAGCCTTCGAGGTGATTTCCTGAGGCACCTCGATGACGAGAAATTGGACCCTCCAATTTCACCGTATACAGATAGTCCCCGCGTTTCTTAGAGAGTAGCGATAAGAAATGATTTTGACATCCGATTCTTCATACTTCCCTTGGTGACGTCACGTTGATGATATCACACTTATGACACAAGATTTTACGATAACCCGGGCATCCCATGGACTTGTTTTTTCAGCGTCATTCAATGCGCTGCCGATTCCCATTCTTCAAAGCAACAATATCGTCGTCGATTCAGTTTTCAATAACGCATTGATTGCGCTTGTCGATCCATTTTTTAAAGGCAATTATAGCGTTGTTGGCCATACTATCTCCCCCTATAATTGGGGGCCTTCCGGTACTATCTTTTTATCCAAGTGCCTTTAAATATCTATCCATTCGTCTCATCTCATTATCCTCCTCCATTTCTACCCACCATGTTTGGGGTCTATGGCCTTAAGGTTTCATGATGGCGTTCTCATCAGTCGCGCCATGTCCTTCCGCCTGGGCTTTCCCTTGCCGAGCGAGATTATACTCTCTTGTCGTTGTTGTTGTTGTTATTATGGTTGTTATTGTTGTCTTCATTGGTTCGAGGTGATGATACATGGGGACCGTATTCTTCCGACTTAGGAGGATGTTTGGACTCTACAATGCTACTCGGGAGAGTGTTCGGACTATATACCGCTACTCACTCTCCTACCCTGGCCTGGTGTGGCACTTCATCCCATTAGTTTTTTCCCAAGGGATAAAACGGCACATCCGGCCGTTAAACTTGCAAGGCACAATATCCCAGAAGGTGGACTCAGAGCGGCCGTTCAAGTAGGGTTGATGTCCGCTGAAACTTCAACCTCTGGCTTCGGCAGTCTATGTCTCTTTTTTCTGCTCCTTCTGCATCACTTTCCTTTTCTTCATCATCGACCTTGTAGATATTATCCTGGAGGACCGAGATGAAACTACAGAGGAGGTGGCGGTCAAAGATATTGCCGCCAAGGATGCATGCCCGAGGAGATGATGATCGAAGATGCTGCTGCCGAGGAAGCACCTTTAAGAGTAGGCTAGGCTCTAGGCCTTTACAATACGTATACCCTTTTGATTCTTTGCTTCTGTGTAAGGACCCTTCGTGGGCTTTTGTAATCATATGTAAGGACCCATCGTGGGCTTCTGTAATCAAGTGTTTTATGAATACATAGACATTTTCCCAAATTTATCTTTGATGTGTTTGCTATGTTTTCTTTCGTTTGCACTTATGAAGATTCTGAATGCGTGACTCTATCGGCTACTACCAATATCGAACCCAGATGCGAGTATATTTTCTCACCTTTGATTGATTAATACGGCTTCATGCAGAACCCTTTGCGGTCCCTTGGATAGAGCTTGGATTGGGACAATAAACTTGGATCATCGGGACCCTTAATTTGATTTGAACGAAAGTAATGTTTTGAGCCTTGAGACTGTGATCTATCATCTAGACCTCACGGCAATCTTCGAGGGGAAATTTGCTCGGATGTCTGAGGATAGGTATTTCTTTAAGCTTTCGAGAGCAGTCCTCGAGTGGGGGTTCGTTCAAACCCGGATCACCTGGAAACCTGCTTTGGACTTAGCGTAGATATTCCTAAGGTGTTATAGGTAGATTCCGAATGAGGTTTTGCCCGAATTTAGATGGTATCCCGTGATTAAGCCTATATGGGTGGAGTTTTAATGCTTATTTCTTTGGAGCCTAACTCCTTTTTTATGGAGATACTCGAGGTCGGGTACCACCTCGTGACTTGTAATGATGTTATTGGCTTCCTGGAGCTTAGCTTCCCTTTGATGGAGGTCCTCAAGGTTGGGTACCAACTCGAGACTTGCAGTGATGTCGTTGGCTTTTTAGAGCCTAACTTCTTATTTATGGAGGTCCTCGAGGCCGGGTATCACCTCGGGACTTATGGTGATGGCGTTGGATTATTAGAGCCTAGCTTCCTTTTGATGAAGGTCCTCGAGGTCGGGTACCACCTCGGGACTTGAGGTGATGTCGTTGGCTTCTTAGAGCCTAACTTCCTTTTGATGGAGGTCCTCGAGGTCGGATACCACCTCGGGACCGGCGATGATGGCGTTGACCTTTTAGGCAAGCAGATCGTTGCCGTTTTTTTCCATATATAGGGTCGTTTCTCCTCCTTTGGAGATCCCATCATTTTAAGTAGTTACCCTTCCATTTCCATTACTTCAGTACTAATGTATTTGTATAGATTACTGCTTTAGTTCCTTAGTTTTGCTATAGCCATAGATGCTACATCGGGGTCTGTCCGACAAAGAGGGGAGAGCTCCGCCTCCGACGTTCAGGACTAACGAGAGTATACCTTGAAGATTACTTCTTTGATAGGAGAAGAGAATCTTGGGTTAATGAGAAAAGACTGCAGCTGGGGGGAGAAAGTAGTGCTACAGATACTTTCCCCGGATGAGGGCATTACAGATCATGCTGATGGATTCTTGAATGTGTACACGTATCATTTCACTCTAGGCCCCCTTGATAGGGTTGTGCTCGACTTCTATTTAAAATATCGGGTTACCTTGGCGTAGATTCACCCGTCATTTTGGCAAATAATGTTGATGATGAGATTTTTCACGGAGAAGGCGGGGCTTGAATTTACGCTCAGTCATTTCATTAGGCTGTATCAGCCCTTTTACCATCGAGGTCTGCTAAGCTTGTGATGTTGATTGACCATGCCCTTCATTGTTGATGATGAGGAAGATAGAGATCGGGAGTGGATTAGTGGATTCGTCCGAGTTTGGACCGCTGACGTTATCCCTATGGAGCTTATGCCATTCCCTGAGGAATGGAACTATACACGTAAGTGGTACATTCCATGCCTTCTCAGTTTTGTCTATGGTGAGGGTTGGTTTCGTAAACGTGTCTTCTTTTCTTCTTCTGCATCGGTTCCATGGGCGCCAGGCGACGTTTTTGATCTACCGAATTGGGTTCGGAAGTTGGTGACCCACTCTACTTGTAATGCGTGCAAGTGATGAGCTTTGTCCCGGGGCAGATGGGAGGCAAAACATCACTTTGTGTGTTGTGCTATTTTTTCCTTTCCCTTCCTTTATTTGGAGAGGCATTTTCCCTTTCCACGTATTAATCTAGTTGTTGTAGGCATCAAAGAGCCTTCCGAGTCTAGGCCGCGCTCCTTTGGAGAGGGAGAAGGTTTGCTAGCTTCCGGGCTAAAGAACGACAATAATAAGTGAGAGATACCTTTACAGGGCGATGGCGGTCAAAGCAAGGCGAAACGGGATTTGAGGCTTCGAAGCGGAAGCATCGTTTAAGTCTGTCGCGCCCGTGGTTCCTGGTGCTGGAAAGATGGTTTCGCCGTTGCCGTCTCCTTCTTTTTCCGTTGACAGTATTTTGAGGGATACTAGAAACATGGGGTCGCATACTCTGAGCGATCATGCCTCGATCGGAGTCGACTCTTTCAGAGTTGAGGGAGCTAGGTTAATAGATGTGCGCTCGGTTTTGAGAAATCCCAACATCTTCACTTCGTGGTGAGTTTCGATATAGGCCTTTTTGAATTTTGCATCTTCCCTTTCTTATTGGGTTTTCTTTTGTAGGCCTTCGACAGGCTTAATTCCGGACTGCTTCATCATGGAGCCAGGCTGTGAAAAGCTCTGGATGAGGAGAGATCCCTTAGTCTCCTTTGCGATGAAAAGGAAGTCGAGTTGGCACACTTGCGGTATGAGGTGGGCCGGAGCTTGAATTATGAGAGCTGCTTGAAGGAGCAGGTAGTTTTCCATCCCTGGTGAGTATGCGTTCCGCCCTCTAGCTTCTGAGGCTAACACTTCGCTTATCTCAGTTGTAGAAAAAGGGAGGCCCTGGAGAGTCTTCGGGATTAAGCTAGCCGAGCCAAGAGTGATCATGATGCGCTAAGAGCTCAGGCGGAAGTTGAGGCTTTGGAGGAGAAGGAGGCCCTGGCTAAAATTCCCGTCATTGAGGCTCAACTCTGCTTAGCTCGTGACAATGCTTTGGCTCAAACGAACGTGATTACAAAGCTCGACTCCGAGCTTTCAAAGGTCAGGGCTGAGATTGTTGTTGCCTAGGCTGGAGCCGTAATGAGACAAACTAAGGCTGATCAGGAGATGGAGATTTATTTAAAGGACGCTACCGATGCTCAAGCTGAGCTGAGAAGGATCCTCGACTGCGAAGAGCAAATCAAAGAGTATGATCGTTGTAAGTCTCGAAATAAGACTCTCGAAGAGATCCATGTTAGGGGTTTTGTCCTCTCGGAAGATTTGGCGCGACCGACGCCGGACGAGCGCGATGCTCAATTACTTCTGTCTGACACCGAAGAAAGCAAAGACGAGGCTGGCATGCCCTAGCTCCTAGGGGGAGGGCGTAGATTTTTCCATCTGCATATAGCATTTTCAAAGCATGTTTGTAGATGGATATTGTGTTTTTTCGCATATGTGTATAAAAGAAAACCTCGTGGCTTTACTTCTTCTGTATCCCCTTCTATCTCGAATTTGGCCGGGTGAACTAGAATTTTCAGTCGATAGCAATCCTTAGGCCATGTTTGGCCATGAGTTTTGCCAAAATAAATTTGGGATTTAATTTCAAAACCCATGTTTGGTCAAAAGTTTTGCCCATAGTTTGGCCAAATCCCAAAATCAACTATTCAGCTGATTTTGGGCCAAAATCCCAAAACTTGGGAATTATATACATGTTTTTCCAAAATAAAGGTGGAAAATATATTTTGAAACCGTATGTCCAAACACATTTTCAGCTTCAAAACCAAACTTCACCCAAATTATATATTTTAAAATAAATTTGGGACTTATGGCCAAACGCTAGCTTAGATTCGTGATATGGCCCTGAGGCTCATCGGGCTGGCCCGTAGGCGTTAATGTACTCGGCCAATGTGACCCTTTAGTATAAGCTATCGTTTGAGCTCTTATGCTTTTGTTTTTGGACATGTTTTGATCAACTTTTTTGGGTTTTAGTCTCTGAGTAGGGTTTTGACTCAAGCTCATTTGACCCTCAAGTTTTTGTGTTTGCACGGGCTGGCGACAATGGCTCTTACGCCTTGGGTCGAAGCGATCTTTTAGTGTAAGCTGGCGTTTGAGCTCTTACGCTTTTGCTCTTAGGCATTTTAGTTAACTATTTTCGGTTTAGTCTCCGAGTTGGGTTTCGACTCGAGCTCATTTGACCCTCAAGTTTTTGGCTTTGTGTGGGCTGGCAACAATGGCTCTTACGCCTTGGGTCGATGTGACCTTTTATTGACTTTATTTTTCCCTCATTAAGGACTTTTTGAAGTAAATTTTTCCTGACTCTTCTACGGTTCGATAAAAACCTCGATTACGAGTCGTTAAGTGGAGATGATCGAGCACCTCAGGAGGCTTATGAAGTATTTTTGGCATTTATATCGAAGGTATGCCTTTTAAGGGTCTTACAAGTTCGATATATAGCCTTAACTTTGAGATCGGGTTTATGCCATTAGTAAGGTCTTACAAAAAATTCATGCATTTGAGGTCATACAGTTTTTAGATACTTGGTACAAGTATGGTTCATGCCTTGCTTGAGGTCTTACATATACTGTTGCTACCTTATGTAGGTCTTACGAGACCGAGTCTGCCCCCTCGGGGTCTTATCGCCTCAGGTTTTTTAATGAATGATGATTGGCGATAGTCCCCGAGTCATCAAGGGTATTCTGTCTCGGGAGTCATTACTCGTAAACTTGGTATTGCCTCATTGAGGGCTTACGATTCGGAGATTCCGACCCTGAGGTCATGCGATTTTTGAGATTTTGACGCCAGTCCCCGGGTGTTCGGGACGCTTTCTTCCTTAGAGATGTTTCATGATTTTCATGTTGCCTCCTTGAGGGCTTATGAGTTTGGAGTCCCGACCCGGAGGTCGTTCAGATGTTGAATTATTGGCGCGAATTCCCGAGTGTTCGGGATGTTTTTCGACGGAGAAGTCGTTTTTGCAAAAAATGATGAGTTTCTCTTTGAGCGTGAGATGCTTTGATAAAAGTTATTCTTTGATTACTTGGTACAAGTATACATATTTTCGCCGTCGGGGGCCCGGCTATACGGACACAGTTCGTTCGACCGTTTGGCCCGATACATTGTTTTCCTATTGGGACCCCATTTGGCGTTTCTTGGCTTTTCTGAGTGGATGACCTTCCGGGGGATTCCCCCAAGTATTCGAAGTTGATTGCAAAAGAAACCTTAATTACTTGTCGAGTATTCCTTAGGTAGCATGTAGATGTTGCCTCATTAAAAACCTTGCCGGTAAAACCCTTTTTCTGGATAAAATCTCCATCGAAGAAAAAGAATGCAATGGATGCCTTAAAACCCTAAGGACTTCGGGTTGGGCTAGTGCTTTGACTGCTTCAGTCGAGCTCCTGCACAATGGTAAGTCGTGAAATATAAAATGAAAAGGGAGATGGTTATACCTTAGTATGGGATGTGCCAGTGATGTTTTGAGGTCTGACATGTCCCAGTCGCTTGTGATGAGGATGAGATAAGGTCCTTTGCTTTGTTTAATATGGCTTAACCGAAGATGTAGTTTGATTACACTTTGGCTCTTTTGCGGGTAGAGGTATTGGTGCCAGTGCCACATCGTGCACTGCGAACATTTCCCTCACCGCATTTTGTTCCCCGTAGACGGTTTAAATCCTATACTTTGTCGGGAATTTCATCATTTGGTGGAGGGTGGACGGTACTGCTCTCACGCAGTGTATCTACGGCTGCTCGAACAAGGTGTTGTACCTCATGTCTCCTTTAATGACATTTTGGGTTGTGCCGGCCACGTTGACGGGGAGGGTGATTTCTCCTTTCGTTGCTTCACTTGCCATGTTGAATTCGTTGAGGACTCGAGTGGCCGACACAATTTAGTCAAGTAGTCTGAGCTGCTCTATTACCCTCGACCTGATAATGTTGGTCGAGCTACCTGGATCCACGAGTACATGTTTTATTTGAAATTTATTTACGAGGAAAGAGATTATCAGTGTGTCATTATGAGGTTGAGACAAGGTCTCAGTGTCCTCTTCGCTAAATGTGGGGGCATCTTCGGGTATGTACCCCCAGGTTCGCTTTTCTCTAGTGATGGATATTTTCGTCCTTCTCATCATGGGTTCCTATGGAGCATCGATGCCTCACAAGATCACGTGGATAACATGTTGCGGCTCATTTGTTTTGTTCTTCTTAGCTGCCTCTCTTTCCCGGAACTGATTTTTGGCCCGGTCGCTTAAGAACTCTTCGAGGTGACCTTTATTGAGTAGTCTGTCTACTTCCTCTCGGAGCTGGTTTCAATTCACGATCTTGTGGTCGTGCGTGTTGTGAAATTCACATATAAGTTATGATTCCTTTGTGAAGGATCCGACTGTACAGGCCTGGGCCATCTGGTGTCTCTAATTTTACTGATGGCGACCACGATGTCTGACACATCGACGTTGAAGTTGTATTCTGATAAGCGAGGTGCCTCCGCTAGCCTCGCATTCCTATCGAACCCGGCTATGTTGATTAGTCCCCAAAGATTCTGTCATCGGTTTGTCCTTCGATCATTGCGAGATGGGTTACGCCTCGGGGCATTCCTTCTGTCTTCGGTGTATGGCTGATATCTTTCTTTGTTTGGCTTTGGCTCCTTCGCCAGGAGCCTGCTTGTGTATACCGAGCCCGAGGGGGCTCCCAACTGGTCATCTTCGACCCCGATTTTTCACTGGTATCAGTTGTGGACGTCCGACCAGGTCATGGCGGGATATTCGACTAGATCCTCTTTCAACTGCTTCAAGGCCACCGGGCTTCTCTCATTCAGGACTTGAGTGAAGGCCTGTGTCGCCCAATCATTAGAGGCCGGTGGTAGTTCCATTCCTTCCATTTGAAAGCAAGACATAAATTCTCGCAGCATCTCGTTCTCCCTTTGCTTGATTTTAAAGACGTCAGATTTCTTTGTGGCCACCTTGATGGCCCTGTCATGCGCCTTTATGAAAGAATCTGCCACCGTGGCAAGTGAGTCTATATAGTTTGGGGCCAAGTTATGGTAACACATCATTTCCCCTTTAGAAAGTGTTTCTCCAAACTTTTTAAGCAAGACAGACTCGATCTCGTCGTCCTTCAGGTCGTTGCCATTTACTACACAGATGTAAGCGGTAACGGGTTCATTGGGGTCCGAGGTACCATTATATTTCTGGAGATCTGGCATTCTGAACTTCTTTGGAATGGATTTCTGGGCCTCTTCCTATGGGAACGACTTCTGTATGAACTTCTTTGAGTCCACACCTTTCAAGATTGGGGGCGCTCTTGGAATTTGGTCGACCCTAGAGTTGTAAGTCTCAACCTTCTTATCGTTGGCTTCTATCATTTTCTCGCCCGATTCGATCCTTCTGGTGAGGTCCTCGAGCATCTTCATGATGACAGGATCGGCTATTGACCCGTTATTGCTCGATCTCTCCAGTACCTGTTCGGTCGAGGGAGCTGTCCCTGGTGCTACTGTGCTAGGAGTTTTTTGGTGAATTTGTAGCCAAGCAATAGCCAGCTGTTGGGCCTGCAACATTTTAAATATAACATGAAGGCTAACCTCTCATTCTTCCTTGGTTGGGATTTTCTGCGCTTCTTGTGGATCCCCTCTTGTTGGTATATGAGCTTATATCGACCTGTTGAGCATCGCTTGAAACTACATCCGCTAGGATCGGTCTTGGTGCATTCTCAAGGTCTTGTGGCGGTACACCAACACCTATAGCAGCCACACCATTCTCTCCGTGGTTTTCAAGATTGTCGTTTTCAACTCTATTTATGGAGCTAGGCATTTTGACCTGAAATTGAAGATCTTGGACGAGTAAAGGTGTGAAAGATAACTGGCGTCAGCAAGAAAATAATCGCTATTATTTTTATCCCCATGGTGGGCGCCAATCTGTTTACCATGAAAATGGTAATAACAACTAAATTTGATTATGGGACTTTAAAAACACGTGATCTATTTTTATGCTAGTTGTTAAGTAGTTGGTGATGTATGTATGAGACTTAGAAATGAAATACGAGTTAAGGATAAGGTGATAATCAAACCGATAGGTTAACAATCGAGGCCTCGAGCTTGTCGATTCGGGGGCCTCGAGGTCGATTCCAAAGCTCGACTTCGAGCTATCGAAGGTGGTCAAAATCTGACTAACAGTTATAATAAAATCAATGAAGGCTTTTTATGTCCAATGATAAGCAATAAATGATGAACAATAATGAAGATAGTAAATGGAAGCAATAATATCAAGGGAATATGTTAGAGAGAATAGAGAGTGTTCTTGTATATTTCGTGTAGAGCGACTGAAGCAACAGGAGTTTACAAAATGACAAGAATCCTATTTATGTAGGAGGAGAATCCCAAAATAGTACAAAAGGCATTAATTACAAAGATATGGAGATGTGACAACTAGATGACACCCTGATTCGGGTTTGGAGTAGTTCACTAGGCTCTGCCTGTCCTAGCCGTACGCCTAGGGAACTTCCGCATTTCCACCATTATCATGATCATTACGACCACGAGGTCGAGTGTCGACGACCCCTGAGGGAGGATACTCGGCCACAAACTCGAGCCTTCGAGGTGATCTCCTGAGGCGCCTCGATGACGATAAATTAGACCATCTGATTTCACCGTATACAATAAGTTAAAGTGTTTGGCCAAGCTTTTAGAAGGAAAACGTGTATTTGAAGAGAAGCAGAAGTAGTTTTGGAAAAGCAGAAAAAAGTAGCTTCTTCCCAAAAGTACTTTTTTATAGGGATTAATGACATCAATATAAAATTAAAGTATAATATAAATTGTACCGGCTTTAGTTATAATAGGAACGAAAATGACGACCAAATACGAGATAAATAACGCTAAAATGTGTACTGAGATTTTGAATTCCTCCTACCTAAGGACCTCTTTCTAACAGATATCTTCCAAATAAATTTTAGAAAGAATTATGAAAAAATACACATGACTTCACACCATAACAAAAAATAGCCCATGTTTTTAAGTTTTACCCGACCTAGTCCACATTCTACATATTTTGAAAGCACTAGCAAATTTAAAATTTGTGTTCCTACAACCATTGCTTCTAAAAGTTATGGAGTTAAATCTTTGTTCTCACAATCATTGCTTTCACAATCTCTTCTTTTCACACCTTCTACATATGCTTCAAGGGATCGTGTATTTTCTGCTTCTCCTCTTGTGTCACCGGGTTGCAATGTAGAAGTCCACCATTCAAGACCATTCAAAGCTTTGCTTTTGAAAATAGTTTTTTTTTGAATTTGTTAGTTGTTAGGATTGGGTGTTGTTACAATTGATTGAAAATATCAAAAAGGAGTTCAAAATTTAATTTGAAGTGATTTGGAGTAGATTTGAGCAAGATTTGAGTTAAATTTCTGTTATAATACTGTATTTGTAAAATAATTCTGGAAATATAAATGAACATAAACAGAAATGAACAATGAAATAACAAAAAACCAATTTGATCCCACTGAATTCACAGTATTTCCTTAAGGAATTTAATCACATCTCAGTACCCAAGGTTATGGATGATTTCCTCCCAGGATAGAACGAATTACACACTGGTGTGGTGGTACTTCAAACCCCAGTGTTTCAGCGAACACAAAGTTCGATAGCAAATCACACTTATTGTTGCTTTGTTTGATGCTAAAAGTATGCAGGGGAAGGAGGAGAAACTCATAAAATCACAGTGAAATTCTGAGCAGAATAGTTTTGTATTTATAGCCAAAGTTGGGATGAAATCTGAAGAGGTGCAACTCTTCAAAGTGGCTATTTATGCAAAATGGCCACATCATAAATATCATTACATAAATGGCCATGTACTCAACAATAATGAGGGAAAATTGAAGGGTAGTTAATTTTCTGTTACCAAAATAGAAAAACGGATTGAAGGATTTAATATTAATATTTATTTTAATATTAATATTATGTTATTAAAATAAATATTTAATAACATTTCTGTTAATATTTTACTATTAAGAAATAAATTTGGTCCAAAAAGTTAATCAATCAATCGATCATTTGACCAAATTCAAATCCAAATACGAATCTGAATCCGAAGCCGAAGCCGAGCGAGCGACGACGACGACGGCGCGAGGCTTGCCTTCTTCCCAACTCTTTAAAAGCTAGAAGAAGAGCAATTGTTTATATACCCATAAAAACCTCTTCCTCTTCCAGTATGGGACAATGTCCATTTACCAAGGGGAGAAACTTAAAATTTCACTCAAAAAAATTTCATTTCCCTCCATTTTCCATTCACCCTCTTATATGTATTTAATATATTAAATACACAAAAAACCCAACAATCCCCCACATGAATGGGTAATGGCTATATCACTGAAGTATTGATCGCTGCCAACTCAACGCTACACGAATGTAGGGAGCGACGGTCGCTACAGCTTTTACCCGAATAGTGGTTCGGGATCGAATTTTCACAGGGAGCTTGGAGTGGAGTTGTATTGCCTGTTTAGACTAGAATTGCATTTGTACTTCTAATTGCACTCCTAATATTTTTGGGGTTTTTATATTTAAAACTACTATTGTACTCTAAGGATTAAAGCTAAATTATGCTAAGGAAATATTGCTAGAGTGTAATTAATAGGGAGAAAGGCACTAGGGTCGTGGAATTACCTAGGTGGTTAACTAACGGATAGAAACTACTAAAAATAGATTGATACAATTGGGATTTATGCTATAACCATTGCACAATTGTATCCACTCTCACACCTATTGGTAGAGAAAGTGATTTTACCCAATTAACTCTCTTGAGACCAATTGGGCAGGGCAATTAGACCATGCAACTAGGGTTCAAGTAGGGTGTTTACTCTCTCGAGAATCAACCCGTTAATTGGGACTACCATTTCTCATGGGTCCATCCCAATTCTTTGTTTGGTCAATTTTGAGGTCGTAGATTCTCTTTCTCAAGAAGAGTCAAACCCACTAAGCTAGAATCAATGTTTGCAACCACCAATCCTTAATTGAAGCATAAAATTAACCCAAATAACAAACAACCAATATCAATCTATCATTAGAAATCAACACCAATCAATTACCCACACTAGGGTTGAGCCACAACCCTAGCTAGTAGGTTTAGCTAGACATAATTGAAGAAGAAACAAAAGAAATAGAAGAAGAAATAACCATATAAATTAATTACTAAAGAGGAACTACAAGAATCTATTGAGAAATTAATGCTAAAATGCCAAAATAGGCTAAAACTTTCATCCTCACGAGCGCGGCTCTGTTGTGTAAACTACAACTTTTCCTAAAAATGGTAAAATGTTCTATTTATATCGGGCTGGAAAAATTGGGCAAAAATAACCCTGCAGGGTCAGCGCAGACCGCGCAAAAGTGTAGCACGACCGCGTTGGCTCTTTGGACTCCTAAAGCTCATCTCTGAATTTGGGGACCGCGGACCGCGCAACTGCGTAGCGCGGATGCGGTGGAAGTTGGCACAGACCGCGCAACAAGTCAGTGCGGCCGCGTGGCTAGATGGCTAAATTTCCAATTCTCTGAATCTCATCCACGCGGACCGCACTGATATGTAGTGCGGTCGCGTGGGACTTTGTCTTGCATTTGTGAGTCTCTGAACCTTACTGCGTGGACCGCGCAGAAGTGGAGCGCGGCCGCGCGACATGCACTTAAATTTACCAGCCTCTGAATCTCCTAGCGTGGCCGCGTGGCATATCAGTGCGGTCCGCGCTAGGTCTTCCTGTTCCTCACTTCACTTGGTCTTTTACACTTGGCGGGTTTCACTCCGTTTTGAGATGATCTTTGACATTTGTCTCTTGTCGCTCAAACCTGCAATCAAGCGCAACTTGTAAGCATTTTGGTACTATTTTGTGGCAATTTGTAACAAAAGCAATAGCAAGTAGGGGGTATAATCATGTTAAAATCCTAACTTATCAAGTATGCATGAAAAACTATGTGATTCGGAAGCAAGGATTAATTGCATCTGGATAAGTAGATTTCCCTTTGAACTTTCCGTTGTGAACTAATGTTGGATATACTTGATCAATCAGTAGATTTGATATCTTTGAACCGTCGAACATTGGTGTATACCTAGACAACTTCAAATCACACAACCAACCCTTAACCGTCTTTGGTTCTCATTGTTGTGTTCGTTTCAGCCATGAACATCGCTTGGTTTCATAAGTGCATAGAGAACTGGCCTTACAAAGTTCTCCTTGAAGCGGCTAACACTTCACACTTACATAGGTGATTCCTAGACGT
Source organism: Nicotiana glauca (assembly GCA_026770625.1). Classification (NCBI taxonomy): domain Eukaryota; kingdom Viridiplantae; phylum Streptophyta; class Magnoliopsida; order Solanales; family Solanaceae; genus Nicotiana; species Nicotiana glauca. Next base: position 47,883 of record MU670282.1, on the reverse strand, counting down.
GTCATCCCGTAGATACACTATTTTATATACCCCGTATCAAAATTAGAAATCGTTAAAAAGCCTTAATGTTTTATCCTTGGTACTGAACATTGTCTCATCACGAGACAATGTTGAACCGTCATTAATGATTTTGTTTGATCTCCTTGAACCTAGATCTTGGGATCTCCAGTCTTCTAGGTAGACCTACTGCCATTATGACTTGTTCTCGGCCACAGTCCCATTCCCCTTGATGACTTCTCAACTACCTCTTGTCGCGCCCCCTTTTTTCCTCTTTGCATCGAAAAATCGGGTTTATGACATTTTGGGTATGGGACAACTCATTTCTTTTGGGAACTGTATTTTGCATTTGAAGAGTCTCAACCTAATGATTTAAGTTGCATTAGGACACCTATAAGGTTCATTTCTAAGTTTGTTTGATAACCATAGATAGGGTAAGGGCTTGAAATTATCCTAGGGGGAAGGTGTTAGGCACCCCTTAGGATCCACTAGCATGGTTTCCGGCCAGATAGTTCTTTGTGAATTTGTGCAATTAACAGGTAAACAAATAAGGCTCAAATAAGAGGGGATTTTAATACACAAGTGTTTGGAAGTGATAAAAATAGAACAAAGTTTGAAAGAGTTATAACTAAGCATGCCAACGAATATAAAGGAGGTCCTAGATTTATTTATAATATGGATCACATCAATGCAATACCCAGTAATCACTCCTCTAAAGATGGGCTACTCGTGGCATTAGCGAACCGGTCATCATATCCATATCTACCCTTCCCACCCTGTTAAGGTACTAAATCGCGGATTGGTCTCGACCACTATTGCATGTTATTACCCGTCTCATTCCTATATGTCCCGAAGGCACTTAGGACTACTATTCCTAAAGGCGAGGGATATTAGGCTGACTTTGAGGTTTCAAAAGGTGAAAAATCTAAGGCGACATACAAAAACACATAAGACTGCACGTTAAGGGGAAGCACGTAAACAACTAAATGGCTCATGCATACCTCCTCAAACTGTCACACCTCCTTTTTTACACACCTACTCCGAAGGACAATGTATAAGGGAGTTTTTCCATTTAAAGAGACATTATTCAAAATGGCATTATTTATTTATTTTAGAGTCGCCACTTGGGATAGGTTTAGCTTTTGGTGTCCCAAGTCACCGGTTTATCTCGAATCCCAAATCGAGAAAAATTTCGACTTCCCGAATGGAGTCTGCGAACCAGAAATTCTAAATAAGGAATTTTGTTGACCCAATGGAAGGTGTTAGGCACCCCCGGATCCCGTGGTTCTAGCACTGTCGCTTAAACTATTATAATTGGCTAAAAATCTGATTTTAATACATGTCATCCTATAGTGCAATTTTAAAATTATTTACCGCTTTTAATTAAACTAGTATAGTACCCGCGCAATGCGCGGATATATATAAGAAAAGAAGAGTTTAAAGATAAATAACTACAGCTTATTGTAAAAATATCTTGTAGGTGAAAGATTTAAATTGTACGCAAAATTCATCGCAAAATAGTAGTAAGATGTAGTTTATTATCATATGAAGTAACATAAGATAATAGATCCACGTTCAACCACATTAAGAAAATGGGATAAAGGATGGGAATATGTAATTTACTTATTCTAAATACTATTAAT
>MU670282.1:0-45593 GCA_026770625.1 Nicotiana glauca | reverse complement strand
TAACATGTGTACCGGATATAAAGCTTCCTTGGTTCACCACAGTCCACCAAGAAAAAAATATAAAAAAATTTGTAGTAATTTTTCCAAATGTTAAAGTAGTTCACAATAATTACCCATGAAAATGTGTAATTTGCAATATTGAAATGAAATGTTAAAATTTTATAACTTTCAGCAATTGTAGCCATGTAATCAGTAATGTAAAAGTAGACACAATGTTATGGTATATTAGTATATGTGTATTTACGTTCACAATGCAATATAATTCAGTTTATTAATAAGATTACAGCACAATTGAATTATTTCATAATAAATTATACCATTCACATAAAAAATAGTAAACTTATATACAAAATTGTATCATATATATAAAGTAAAAAGACTTATCATAACAGATATTTTTGGGGTGGTGAGTTTCGATGTTTGAGTATTTAAAAATGTAGTTGAGTTTTGTAAATGAAAAACGACATTCCCTACTATATTGACAGTACATGAAATTTGTTAAGTTTGAAAAATACATATAGATCGCTATTAAATTGTACATGCAAATATATTAAATGTATGACAGTGTAGGACTTTTATGGTAAAAGAAAATGAACCTGAAATAGAAGTAGACTGTTGCTGCAACTTTTTTTGTATTCAATTGGTATTTTAAGAATCACAAGAACAATCATAAAAAGGCTAAACTTCTGTATATATAATGGCTATGTTAACTGCTGAGAAGTTATAACATGTGAAGTAGTGGGGAGATGTGAAGTAGTGGGGAGGAAAATGAGGATTGTGGAAGGTAGTGGGAGAACATGTGTTAAAACTTTTTGTCAAAACTTAATCATGATGCAATCTTTTTCTCTATTGTGGAAACTGGAAAGAAAACAAACAGTAATAGATAATTGAGGGTAAAATATATAGTGTTGATAATAGAAAGAAACGTGTGTTTAGCCACCGGAGAAGTAATTGTGGCATGCAGCAGTTTATACGTTTATGGTATGCAGCAGTTTTTGAACCATTACCTTATAATGCTTTACTGGTATGCGGCAGTTTTGGTGGTAGTGGTATGCGGCAGTTTTGTTACAATTATCCAGCAGGTTTTCGGATAATGAATTGGAAACACAACTGTTTTGACTTGTTAAATTCAATTCCTCCAATATAGGGTGTATGTCTGAAAATGCCATGTGTTAATTTTGTATGATGCCATGTGGCTTAATTAGAAGCTTTTTTCTTTGGCTTTTAATTATAGATAGATTTTTAAGAAATTGAACGTCGTTTAAACTATATTTTTGGATCACGTCACATGAAATGCATCCGGATCCTCGACACATTTTATTCAACATTTTATGATTTGGATTTAGGTCGCATGAAATGCACACCCGAATTTAGGAAGGTAAAATTATTAAAGAACGCGCCTAAAGCGACTAACGTGTTATTAATTTTGCGGGAGGCCATGAAAATTCGCTAAATGGTACGTCCCGGATTCTAAGTATTTTTATAGAAAACGATTAAGAGGGCCACGCTAATTATGAATTTTGTTTGGCGCGGCGCACCTCGTTTATTTTAAGTATATCTTAAGCAAAACTGTTATTTTCTATCGGATTGGTCTCTAAAAGGGCCTAATTAATTAGTTAACATTATTGGTAAACTATCAATTAAGGAGTTCGGGCCTCAAACTCAGGCTCATACTTGAACAAGAGGAGGGCCTCTTAGTTCAAATATGCTACCTAGCTTGAAAGGCCCAAAACCTATGTAATAAAATAAAACCTTCCGTCCTAGTGAAAATTCAAACCTTCAATATTGAATTTTGAACTTGGCCCAACAGAAGATAAGTGAAGTCATTTCTACTTAGATGGTTGAACCTGGCCACCAACCTTGGAACTTAATGCGAGCTCAAGTGGAAAATAGGTAGGCCTGGAACTGGGCCTCGCATCAGTGATGTTGAGGCCCAAGACAAATGGCGTGGGTTATCGACTCTGGGCCTATGGACGAGTCCAAACGAAATCACAGAAACGGTTCCAGCAATTGAACTCATTGACTGGGATAACAAATAAAGGGGGAATTCCAAATTCAATACCACTATCAATTTAATTCTAAACTTGATACTCAATCTAAACTGACGACATGTTACAAACATTTAGAGGCTTTGATAACTGGATTAATGTAATCAAACTCAGAACTTATTTAGCATGCTGGAACATTGATTATTCGATTTCAAAAACCAATTGTAACTGTTCACACTAATTATAATACCACTTCTACTAACATTTAATCAGGGAGTTGAATTTAAATCAATAAGCTACCATATGAAACATTCATAAAATGATACAAATAGTCCATATAATCAAGTATACTCTAGTCAATACACGTGAGACACTGCTTTGTTAACACTTATAGGATTAACCTTAATATCATGAATTTGAAAGTTAACAACAAATTTAAACAAGTCATGAATCTTAGTATCATGAATAACTAACATGAATTCTACCAGAACTAAAGTCATAGTCATACAAATCCGGAAAGTCCATATAGTCCAGTTAGATACAAATCAGAGAATGTTCATGTCACTCAAATCTCAACTATTATTACTACATATCTACCAGTAGACTAATCATGAGAAGAAGAATAGTAATGTGTCATTTCTTTAGTGATTCAAATACACTTGCGAATTTAATTCTTCATACAACATTCGAAATGAGGGATGTACCTGGAATTATAATGAAATAGAAGAGAAGAAGAGAGTCAGTAGCAGTAAGCGGTGGCTAACCAACAACAACACGTTCAATTTCAACCCCAAAACAATGTCAAAACACCCAAGAACGATTTGTAGAAGGGATAAACACCAGTAAATCACTGAACACAGATCAGATGAAGCCAAACAGACTCGAAATTGACCCAAAAATCCTTCTGAACTTGAAATCACGAGATCTGAAGATGTTCAAACCATTTTTTGACCTCCTATGAATTGAAAGTTTGATCTAAAATCTGAAATTCAAGCTTAACCTAAGGGAATCTTCAATGAAATAGTATTTTTTTGGAGTTTTTGTGCTGTCTTTTGGTTTTTGAAGAGCTATGATCTAAGATGAACTTTTCTAACTCTAGATTTCAGATTTTTGGTTTTTGAATTTGAATTTCAAATTTTTCAGATCTAAAAACTTGTAGAAGGCTTTGGGGGGAATTTTTCAGATGCTAAACTTTTAAACAAGGCAGTGGGGACTGCCTTTTATAGGCAAATTTGAGGGGGAGTTTCAGATTTCTGTTTACCCCCCTTTTCCCCCTCTTTTATTTTCAGTTTTTACCAATTAGTCCCTAAGGTTTTGGCTTGTTGCCCAAGTTACTGCCCTAAGTTATTGATATTTCAATTAAAGTCCTATTTTAGAAAGTCCCAGAAGGTTCTAGCTTCAATTACAACATTATTCTCTTCCTAAGAATGCCTATTCTATCCTTCGATTACTCTGAAATTTACTAAACTAGACTAAACCCCAGCCCCTTTACCCTGGTCAAAATTTAATTATAGCTAACTCAAGGATCCAAACAACTAAACCAACAACAACAATTAAGAAACTAAACCAAACACTGAAATAATAGAAATAAAAATCAAGCCATGAATAAACAGGATTGACTAATAGGATTGCCCTTAAAAAATAAAATAGAAATTCAAGCCTAATCGAACAGAATCGAACAATAATTAAATGAAAAATTAGAAATCACAAAATAGGATTAACAAAACAGACAATTAAACTAAAACAAATCAAAACAAACATAAGAGCAAAATCAGAACAAAGAAAAAAAATTAAAACAGAATTATAAAAAAAAAAATAATCGAATCAAGCAGAAACTCACTAATTTTGTTCTTCAATGAATTGATTTTGACTTGAGCCCCCAAATAATATTATATGTTTGTTCTTAGTAAGAACAAACATATAAAGTTATTCAGGAATTCATATCGACACTTGAAGGCTTCGGCCCGTTTTTTATAAACCCTAGATCCAAAATTTTAAAAGTTTTGGTTGGATTTGGGGAAATAGCTTGGGGGTTTAGGTAGGGGAGGGTGAATGGAGTATATGGTGTTAATTTGGTGGAGAAAGGATGGTGGAGCCGCCGTGGGCGGCGGAAGCGGCGATGCTATTTTGGAGATTTGAGGAGTTTGGTAGATATTTGAAAAAAAACAAGTCCAGATATGGACTGAGGAGTCGAAGGAGGGGAGGTGGTGTGAATTTGGTTGGATTTTGGGGAGTTAGGGTTTTACCGCCTCTATTCAATTCAAGATTTGAGCGGTTTGGCTAGGATTTGAAGGAAAAGAAGTGTAGATTCGGAAAGAGGAGAAGGAGGAGCACCTAGGGTGTATTTTTGGGGCTCATCGGAGCATCGCCGTCGGCGGAGGCGATTTTCGGCCGGTGGCTTATGGTGGAAGGTGACGGAGACGGGAAAGGGGTATCTAGGGTTTGTGTGTAAATGAGAGACGGAAAGGAGAGGGGGGTAAGGTAATCCGATATTAATATATGAAAACTACCATAGTTCCGGACCGTAGGATCAAAGATCCTCGACGGCCAGGATTAATTACCTTTTAAAACGACGTCATTTTATTGATCCAGGGTTGGACCGGCTAGCTCATGGATTTGGGCTAATTTTGAACGGGTTGGGGAAGGGCTTGTTTGGGCTGGTGTTGAATTTGGCCCAAATTATAATACAACCTTTCAACCCTTTTATTTCTTTTCTTTCGATTCCTTTTATTCAAAATTATTTATTTTATTTTAATTTTGATTTTTTTGGGATACAAAATAAAAATAAACCTGATTTAAATCTAAAATTAAACTGATTAAATTTCTTAAGATTAACTAGATCCTAATTTTAAAAAGAGAATTAAACAAAAAGTGAAATTAAAGGAAAAAATGTAAAAGGACTATTTTTGTTACTTTTTCTCCATTTTCGTAATGCTATTTGACTAATGGAAATACTGAAATGAGGTTCTAAATGCAAGTGTACTATTTTTGTAGTTTTACGAATTATATTGATTAACAATGCACAAATAGAATGCAAATAAAACACAACATCATGCAACTAATTTCCTAAAATTTAAATAATAAAAGAAAAAATCTTAATTCTAGTGAATTTTATAGGAGTAATTAAACGAGGCAAAAATCACGTGCTCACACAAACAAAGCACATAAATAGCATGACTTAAGCACAATCAAGGTCTGAATCTAAAGTAATAAAGTAATGGGAGTTTAAGTTGTTAAAGTAGATCAATTTATTACGTAACTCAGATAAGAAGTCTGAATCAGGCTTGCCTGCTGGTTGTAGCAATTACTAATTAACAGAGGCGGATTCAGTTTTATTTGTTGTCACCTAAGGCTTGCCTAAGTGTTTGGGTGAGATCTTATAAACATGATATCTATTACTGATTCAGAATGTGGCAAAGCAGTAACAAATTTAAAACGAGCGGTTTGAGATCCTATAGGCATGCTTTCTAATCCGTGTTAATAAGAAGAGAGTAGGTTATTTAAAAGACTAGTTCATAACAGTATGAGTTAGGCTGATTTAAACTAGACTAGTTTCCGATTCTATAGACGTTGATATCTATTATTATTGGTTTTAATTCCTATACACATGATATCTAGTATCGCTGATTTTAATTCCTATAGACATGAAATCTAGTATTGCTTATTTTAATTCCTATAGACATGATATCTAGTTGAACGTGAAATGAAGCAGGCAGGATTTGCTTGAAATTCATATAGGCATGATTTCTTTGATGCCGGATTATAATCAATTAGAACCTAAGAGCATGGTCTCTAAGTGTAGTAATAAACATGCAGTATTTAAGACAAATCCTATAGGCATATTATCTAAATGCAGAATTTAAAATAAATCCTAATAGACAGGTTCTCTAAATGTAGAGTTAAACATGCAGACTAAAAAGTCCTATAGGCATATTATCCAAAATGCTGAATTAATCATACAAAAAAATAGGTCCTATAGATATATTCTCTACCCTTCTAATAGTTAAGCATGCACAATTACCCAGCCCCTTTTCACTAGCTAACCACAAATATTTACTACAAATTATTACCGACAAATTGTTGAATTACATCAGAAAGAATGTAAAAGAAGAAGTTACAACCAGAGGAAGCCTGATTCAAATAAGGAAGAAAATCAATATAGAGACAGTCTTATTATTGCCATAAAAGGAGTAGTAAAAATATTAAGTAAGCAATCGAGTCTAAGTACAGAAATACTTATTTTGGAAAAGATTTAGTAAGGCAAAATATCATAGTAAAGGGGAAAGAATCAACAATTTGGACGGGCGACTGAAATTAGGGTTCATAAAAGAGAAACTTTAGAAATCAGCCACAAGATAATGATCAATCAAGGCAGGAACTTCAGCATATAAATAAAGTAATAAAGCGAACAAGGCCATCAGACGTGCAAGGACAAAATCATTGACAAAATCACAAATAGGCAGTAGTGACAGAAATAAACTAGGGTTTAGTAATTAAGCAAACTTTCGAAGCATAGTAATCAAGTAGGTCAAGTCACATTGAATTAAAAGGGAAGAAAATAGAGCATCAGAAACATGCAAATTTTTTTATAGTGGCAGGTGAGGAAACCCCTTTTTTAAAAAGTTAAGGTTTCAACCCTAGTCAGATAAGTCACGTAGAGAAAGGAGCGTCTAAACCAAAAGCTTTCAGTCGAGTCAAGTACGCGAACAAACAATTTTAGACCGATAGACCTAGGGTTTCAACAATAATCGAGTTTTAAAGATGATAAACCAATAAATCAAACAAGTACTAGCAAACAGTTTCAGAATTCGAGTGATACCACAAAGGAACAAGGGTTTTAACAATAATCGAGTTTAAAAGATGGTAAAATAAATAAGTCAAACAAAACACTTAATCAGATGAGTACACATCTAACGAACATCTTCAGAACTCGTATGAATCCAAAAGAAATTATGGTTTTCAACATGCTAACTCAAATAGGAGAACAACATGAGCGAGACATAGAAAAATCCCAGACAAGTTATAATTAGAGAAGAGATTTTGAAAAGAAAAACCCTAATCGTAAAGTGAAGAGTCATTTTGAAAGAAAGGTCAAAGAAACTTCGAGAAACACTTAAAAAGTTCATGGAAAGCATAGATCTAAGGTAGATCCAAAATAAATCGAAAAAGTCTTAGAGATTAGGGTTTCAGAAAACCCAAAAGCAATGAGAAAGGCCTTGAAAGTTACCGATCTAACCAGGAGAGTCAAGGATCTGACTCGAATGGCCATGGCTGGCCGGAGAAGGGTCAGGGATGACCGGAAAAAGTTCATCGAGCAAGGAATATACCAAATCCCTTTGAGTTCTTATCATGAAACCATAGAACCAAACACATAGGAGCCACGAAAGGCTGGTACAGGCCTCAAATAACCACGGAATGCCATAGATTAGGTAGGTATTAGGGTGGATTAGGTTGGTGGCGGCTAGGGTTTAGGTGGTGTTACATAGAGGGTTTTAGAGGAAGGGGTTGAAGGGCAGCGGTCGGTGAGAAATGATAGAGTTTTAGGGTCGTTTGGAATTAATTAAAGAAAGGGCGAGTATTGGCCGTTGATCTGAATGATCAACGGCCTGGACTAAAATGGGTAAGTGGACGGTTTATGAAACTGGGTTTAGGCCTGGTCCGATGGGTTCAATTGGGTTGAGAATTAGGTTCAAATTGGGGTAGTATTTAGGGTATAATTGAAACGTAACAGGGCTATCATTTAAATAGCCAATTTTCTCCTAATAAAATTATAAAAAATAGTAAATTGATTTATGGAAATAAATTAAAAGTACCAAAGTTATTTATGACATATAGCTAATCATTAAAAAATACTTGACTTAATCTTTATGAACATAAACGCAATTAAATCCCAAAAGAGGCTAATGTTGCAATTATACAATTGAGCCTTAAAAAATACTAAATAATTTTATAAAAATATGCAAAAAAAATTCCTTAGCTATATTTTAACATAAATATAAAAGTTAAACAAGTTAATAAGCAAAAATCATAATTTTAGAAATAATTATTGCATTTTTATGGATAAAAATAGGGAAATACATTGATATAAAAACCTTTAAAAATTGAGGAAAAATAATGAAAATGAAACACCTGTACATACATTATATATGTATACACATGCTATTTTGAATGTACTTTTCATATTAAAATATATAGGGAAAAATTGGTTATCAACACCTCTCTAGTTAGGCCTTTTGTAAGTGGATCTGATACATTATCACTTGACTTTACATAGTCAATCGTGATAATTCCTCTAGAGAGTAATTGTCTAACAGTTTTATGTCTTCATCGTATATGACAAGATTTACCATTAAACATATCGCTCCCAGCCCTTCCAATTGTCGTTTGACTATCTTTATGTATGCATATTGGTGCCAACGGTTTGGAGCCATTCAACTTCTTCGCCGGCTTTATCTAAGGCTATGAATTCAGCCTTTATTGTAGAGTGGAAAATACAAGTTTGTTTGGACGACTTCCAAGATACCACTCCTCCATCAATAGTGAATACATATCCACTTGTGGATTGGGAATCAGTCGATCCGATAATCCAATTTGCATCACAGTATCCCTCAATGACCGCAGGATATTCATTGTAGTGCAAAGCAAAGTCCTGGGTATGTACTAAATACCCCAAAACTCGTTTCATGGCCATCCAATGAGATCGACCTGAATTGCTCGTATATCGACTCAATTTAATTATAGCACAAGCTATATCTGGTCGTGTACAATTTATGGTGTACATTAAGCAACCTAACACACGAGCATAATCCAATTGTGATATGCTTTGGCCTTTGTTCTTTGCTAATGCAAGATTCACGTCAATTGGATTCTTTGCAACTTTAATACCCAAGTGCTTGAATTTTTCAAGTACTGTCTTAATATAATGAGATTGTAACAATGCAGACCTTGAGAAGTCTTATGGATCTTAATTCCCAGAATTAAATCAGCAACTCCCAAGTGTTTTATATCAAACTTGCTAGTTAGAATACGCTTAGTAGCATTTATGTTGGCAATGTCATTACTCATTATAAGCATATCATCCACATATAAGCAAATAATAACTATGTGATTTGGAATATTTTTAATTTACATACATTTATCACATTCATTTATCTTAAATCCATTTGACAACATTGTTTGGTCAAATTTAGCATGTCATTGTCTGGGTGCTTGTTTTAATCTGTAAAGGGATTTAACAAGTCTACCGAACTTCTTTTCTTTACCTGGAACCACAAAACCTTCAGGGTTTTCCATGTATATTTCTTCCTCCAACTCTCCATTTAAGAAGGCCTTCTTAACATCCATTTGATGAATTTCAAGACCATAAACTGCAGCTAAAGCTACTAATGTTCGTATGGACGTAATTCTTGTAATTGGAGAGTATGTATCAAAATAGTCAAGACCTTCTCATTGTCTATACCTTTTGACCACAAGTCTTGTCTTATATTTGTCAATAGTTCCATCATCTTTCATTTTCCTCTTAAAGATCCCTTTGAAACCCAACAGTTTATTTCCAGGAGGAAGATCAACCAATTCCCATGTATGGTTGTTCAATATGGATACTATTTCACTATTGACTGTCTCTTTCCATAACAATGACTCCGAAGAAGACATAACTTCTTTAAATGTTTGACGCTCATTTTCCAATAAGAAAGTCACAAAATCTGGAACAAATGAAGTAGACATTCTTTGACGTTTACTACATCTTGGATCCTCTTGGATAAGTGTACTTTCTTTTATTTCTTCCCCGGGTCGTTTAGATCCTTCACCAATCGACTCATATTTCTTTTTATACCGATATATATTTTCAAAGAACTCAGCATTATCTGATTCTATAACCGTATTATTATGAATGTCGGGATTTTCTGATTTATGAACCAGAAATCGATATGCTTTACTATTAGTCGCATATCCTATGAAAATACAATCAACGGGTTTTGGTACTATTTTTACCTTTTGGGTTTAGGAACTTGTATTTTTGCCAAACAACCCCACACTATCCATTTCATTTTCCTTCCTTTCCATTTTTCATAAAGAATGGCTAATGTTTTGCTATGGGGTACTCGATTTAGTATTCGGTTAGCCGTAAGAACGAATTCCCCCCACAAGTTCTGTGGCAAATCAGAACTTATCAATAATGCGTTCATCATCTCCTATAATGAACGATTCTTTCATTCTGCAATCCTATTGGTTTGGGGCGTGTAAGGGGCCGTTGTTTGATGAATAATTCCATATTCTATTTGTTCAAAAGGAGATTCATATTCACCACCTATATCACCTCTTATCATTTTGATTTTCTTGTTAAGTTGCATTTCAACTTCATTTTTGTATTACTTGAATGTGTCTATTGCTTCATCTCTGCTATTAAGTAAGTAAACATAGCAATATCGTATAACGACCCGCCTGGTCGTTTTTACTTTTAGAACCTCGTTCCCTTAAATAAAACTCCCCGTACTTGCTTTAGCTAATTTACGACTTGAGGGAACAGTTGGTTCGGGAATTGGAAGAGCTTTGGGTGAAACATGGCCATTTGATTCCTTAGGATTTTCTTAAAAGACTAAGTTTGACTTTAGTCAATATTTTGAGCAAACGGATCCGGACTCGTGATTTGACTATCCCAGAGGGTCCTTAGGAAAATATGGGACCTGGGCGTATGCCCGAAATCGAATTCCGAGATTCCTAGCCTGAGTAATGAATTTTTATTAGAAATTGTTAATCTAATGTTTTAAGGATTTAAAGAAAACTAAGTAATCATTGATTTCCTATGTATCGGGCTTGTATTTTGGTTTCAAAGCTCAGTACAGGTCCGAAATATCATTTAATACTTGCCTGTAAAATTTGGTGTCAATCCGAGTAGTTTTAGGGCATTTTGGCCCGTTGGAGGAAAATTAAGAACTTGAAGTTCATAAGTTTGATTCATTTGGTTTTAGGGGATGATTTTTATATTTAGCGTTGTTTCGTGTGTTCCGAAGGTTAGAGTAGGTCCGTCTCGTGATTCTAGATTTGTCGATATGTTCGGGTGGGGTCCGGGAGCCCCGAGCGTCAATCAAATGAGGCTCGAGTGAAGTGGGAATTTTGGGAAAGAACTGAAGAGTTGCAGCTTCTGTCATAACCGCATCTGCGGTTCTTGGACTGCAGATACAGCCATTCGATCGCAGAAGAGGCCAAGGAGGCCTAGCCAGGAACCACAGATGCGACTCCGCAGATGCGGCTCCCAGACCTCAGATGCGGCCGGAGACGGCAGATGCGGTCTTAGCCTTCCCTCCCCCTTTCGCAGATGCGGTCGCATCCTCGTAGATGCGGTATAGCAGATTCGGTCGCATCCTCGTAGATGCGATATAGCATATGCGGTCCCCTAATCGCAGTAAGTATCGAGTCGACCTCTCGTCTTTACTTCTTCAAGATTAGATGGGATACTTACTGGGTACTTCTTTGTCGGGCGCGCAACACTGAGCAAATTTGAAACTCCTACGGTGAGTTGTTTTTCCTTCCACGCCGTTTAGCAGCTTGAAGGAGTTTTCATATGTATTTATGTTGTCTATTCTGTTCAGATAGTAGGATAGTGTATTTTATTGTATATTCTACTAGTTGCCCACTACTTGTGACACCAAGTTTTGGCACACACATTGGTAGACGTTATGATTTTGGGGTTGTATGATTATCATGATTTTTATCATTATTTCTAATTTTTTTCCAACTTAAAGAATGATTTCAACTATTTTGGGGTTAAAGTGATCGAAAGTTTAATTAGTACTTTTTCGTGTTGGCTTGCTCAGCGATGGCGTTGGGGGCCATAATTACCTGTTATGAAATAGGGTCGTGACAACATGGTATCAGAGCACTTGATGCACGTAGGTCTCACAAGTCATGGGCAATGCTAATAGAGTCTTGTGGATCAGTACCGAGACATCTGTATTTATCTTCGGGAGGATATAGGGTATTAGGAAGAACTACTCTTTATTCATTCCTATCGTGCAGTGGTTGGTTTACTAAATTTTCCTTTTCTATTCTCTCACAGATGGTGAGGACACGCACGACCGATGTTCCAGACCCAGGCGGAGCTGATCCCCCCATTGCTCGAGGTCGTGGCAGAGGCCGGGGGAGGTCACCTTTTCGTGGTAGGGCACGAGGGCGTCCTAGTGTTATTCCAATATCACCACCAACGGATCCTGCGGGTGATCCTATTATTGAGGAGCAGGGCGAGGTTACCGCAGTTGAGCCCACCCCGACAAACTTTATGACAACACCGGGATTTCAGGAGGTTATGTGCCGTATGCTTCGGTTCATGGATTCTATGACTCAGGCTGATTTATTTCCAGCCGATCCAGCTACCTCACAGGCAGGAGCGGGAGCACAGACCCCTACTGCTCAGGCTATTGGACATGCAGATACAGTGTATCAGACCATTGGTGCACTACCCGTAGATGGGGCCCAGGCACTTGTTGCTGTGGCGCCTCAGCTCAGACCAGCTGCGGACGGTGATCCACAAAAGTTATTGGATAGATGGACTATGTTTCACCCCTTGTCTTTGGGGGTGAGCGACATGAGGATGCCCAAGATTTCATCGAACAGACTGCACAATATGAGGTATTGGAGTCACATGGAGTTGACTTCACTACTTTTTAGCTTGAGGGCAGGGCTCGTAGATGGTGGTAGTCTTATATTCTTGGTAGGCCAGTGGGTTCTCCTCCCCTCACTTGGGGTCAGTTCACCCAGTTATTCTTGGATAGGTATATTCCACCCTTTGAGAGAGAAGAGCTACGACACCAGTTTAAGCATCTTGAGCAGGGTCAGATGTCTGTGACCGATGAGGTGAGGTTTTATGAGTTATCTCACCATGAACTCATGATACTTCCCATAGATGCAGAGAGAGTGCGTAGATTTGTTGCGGGGTTTCACCCCGGTATTCGAGCTAGCATAGCCCGAGAGGTAGAGTTGGGTACTGAGTTTCAGCTAGTATTAGAGATTCCCCGCAGGATTGAGGGGTATCACCTGAGGGGTAGGGAGTAGATTCAATAGGACAAGAGGACCCGGTTTTCAGGAGAGTTCAGAGGTGCCTCAGCTAGGGGTAGAGGTCACTTCGGGAGGGGCCAGCCCAGCATACCCTCATATTCAGCACCTCCACCCCCTCCCCGAGGTGTCCCAGCGAGACCTCATTTTAGTGCGATGCCGGTGAGTTCTTACCGCCCACAAGCTATTCAGGGTTCCTCCTGGGGGTATTCCGGCTATCAGGATTCTTCTAGTGCTCCCTTCAGTGTTGTGCCAGAGAGTTCTTATTGCCCGCCAGCCATCTAGGGTTCTTCCAGTGGGTATTTGGGTCAACTGGCTTAGACTCCAGGGCAGCAGGCTATGGTGCTGAGAGTGCGCTATGAATGTGGAGATCCGGGTCATCTGAAGAGTAGTTGCCCCAGGCTTCGGGGCAAGGAAGTGCAGTAAGGTCATCAACCTATGATTTCAGCACCAGCTGCCCAGCCGCCTAGAGGTAGAGGGCAGGTTGGTAGGGGTCGTCCTAGAGGCGGAGGTCAGACTGGGAGAGGTCAGACAGCTACTGCTCAGTGAGGTGGGGGCCAGCCAGCTGGTGCTCTAGCTAGATACTATGATCTTCTACCTAGGCCAGATGCATTGGCCTCAGATGCCGTCATCATAGGTATTATTTCCGTCGGTGGTAGAGATGCTTCGGTATTATTTGACCCAGGGTCTACTTATTCATATGTATCATCTCTATTTGCTCGTCTCCTAGTTATTTCTCCTGAGCCTTTGGGCACTTCTGTTCATGTGTCCACTCCTGTGGGTGATTCTGTGGTTGTGGATCGGGTCTACTGGTCTTGTGTGTTCACGTTATGTGGCTTCGAGACTAGAGCAGACCTTATGTTGCTCGATATGATCGATTTTAAGGTCATCCTTGGCATGGACTGGTTATCTCCATATCACAACGTCCTTGATTGCCATGCCAAGACTGTTTCACTAGTGATGCCAGGGTTGCCAAGATTGGAGTGGAAGGGTTCCATAGTTGATACACCTAGTCAGGTTATTTCCTTCTTGAAGGCTCGACATATGGTCGAGAAGGGGTGTTTGGCTTATCTAGCTTGTGTTCGGGACACTACCGCAGGTCCCCGACGATTGATTCAATTTCAGTGGTTCGAGAGTTCGCCGATGTTTTCCTTTTGACCTTGATTTCAAAAACTTCCAGCTGGTCACCTTATTTCTTCGTTGAAGATTCAATCCCCCATTCCATCAATGCTACTTTCCTTGCTTTTATTACTAATATTTTTATCCATAGCTTTTGGTTCGCTATCCCGATAATGATTTTCCTACCCCCAGAGGCAAATGTACTTCCCTTTTGGGCCGGTTGTAGGCGAGGAGGGATTCGAACCCCCGAAACCGTGGTTCGTAGCCACATGCTTTAATCCTCTAAGCTACAAGCCCCACCCCGTCTCCGCTGGATCTGTTCCCGGGAGTACCCTTAAAAAAGGAACCTTTCTAAAGCACGTTGATTATATCAAATTTGGAGGCCCCAATAATTTTAGTTCATCATGGGTAGCCACACTATTGCTGAGATAATAACTTCTATACAAAATGCTGATATGGATCGAAAAAGGGTGGTTCGAATAGCATCTACTAATATTACCAAAAATATTGTTCAAATACTTTTATGTGCATGCCACCGGATCGTGATATTGATTTTTGTATCGATTTGGCTCCAGGCACCCAGCCTATATCTATTCCACCGTACCGTATGGCTCCTAAAAAGTTGAAAGAGTTGAAAGAGCAGCTTGAGGAGTTGTTGGAAAATGGGTTTGTTAGGCCTAGTGTGACACCTTGGGGTACCAGTGTTATTCGTGAAGAAGAAGGATGAGACTATGCGGATGTGCATTGATTACCGCCAGTTGAACAAAGTCACCATCAAGAACAAATGTCTGTTGCCTCGTATCAATGATTTATTCGACTAGTTACAAGGTGATAGGGTGTTCTCTAAGATAGACCTGAGGTCAGGGTATCATCAGCTGAGGATTTGGGACTCGGATGTTCCGAAGACTGCATTCCGAACTAGATATGGCCATTATGAGTTTTCGGTGATGTCCTTCGGCTTGAATAATGCCCCAGTAACATTTATGGATTTGATGAACAGGGTGTTCACTCCTTATATTGATTCATTTGTTATTGTCTTCATTGACGACATCTTGATATATTCTCGCAACCTGGGAGAGCACGAGCAACATTTGAGAGTAGTGCTTCAGACCTTGCGGGAACAGAAGCTATATGCTAAGTTCTCCAAGTGTGAGTTTTGGCTAGAATCAGTGGCATTCTTGGGTCATATTGTGTCGGGAGAGGGTATTAATATGGATCCCAAGAAGATTGAAGTAGTTCAAAGTTGGGCACGTCCTACCTCAGTGAACGAGATCTGGAGTTTCCTGGGATTAGCAGGTTATTACAGGCGATTCGTGTAGGGCTTTTCATCTATTGCGCCCCTTTTAACTAGATTGACCCAGAAGGGTGCCCCTTTCCGTTGGTCCGATGATTGTGAGGAGAGCTTTCAGAAGCTCAAGACGGCTTTGACTAAAGCACCAATTCTTGTATTTCCCTCCGGCTCGGGGATGTATACGGTGTATTACGACGCTTCACGCATTGGTTTGGGATGTATATTGATGTAGGAGGGATGAGTTATTACATATGCTTCGCGTCAGCTGAAAATTCATGAGAAGAATTGTCCTGTGCACGACCTAGAGTTGGCCACGATTGTTCGTGCTCTTAAGATATGGAGGCATTATCTGTATGGGGTGTTATGTGAGGTGTACGCCGATCATCGCAGCTTGCAGCATTTATTCAAGCAGAGGGATCTTAATTTGAGGCAGCGTAGGTGGCTTGAGTTACTGAAGGATTATGACAACACCATTCTTTATCATCCAGGCAAGGCGAATATGGTCGCGGATGCCTTGAGCAGAAAGGCACAGAGTATGGGTAGCTTGGCATTCATTCCAGCAGCGGAGAGGCCACTAGCTTTAGACATTCAGTCCTTGGCTAACAGGCTTTTGAGGTTAGACATTTCAGAGCCCAATCGAGTTCTTGCGTGTGTAGTCGCTCAGTCTTCATTATTGGGGCAGATCAAGGCCCGACAGTTTGATGATCCACATTTGGTGGTTCTTAGGGAGATAGTGCTTCAAGGAGGTGAAAAGGAGGTTTATATTGGTTAGGATGGTGTTTTGCGACTCCAGGGTCGTCTATGTGTTCCTAATTTTGATGGTCTGAGGAAAAGGATCCTAGAGGAGGAACACAGTTCATGGTATTCTATTCACCCGGGAGCTACGAAGATGTATCGGGACTTGAGGCAACATTATTGGTAGCGGAGGATGAAGAAAGACATAGTGCCAATATGTGGCTAAATGTTTGAATTGCCAGCGGGTCAACTATGAACACTAGAGGCCCGGTGGCCTACTTTAGCAAATGCCTATCCCGGAGTGGAAATGGGAGCATATCACCATGCATTTCGTAGTGGGGTTGCCGCGGACTTTGTGGAAGTTCGACTCAGTGTGGGTCATTGTTGATAGGATGACCAAGTCAGCTCACTTTATTCCAGTAGCGACTACTTATACAGCGGAGAGGTATGCTCAGCTTTACATTTGGGAGATAGTCCGGTTGCACGGTGTGCCTGTTTCCATTATATCAGATAGGGGCCCTCAGTTCACTTCCCATATTTAGAGAGCCGTTCAGAGTGAGTTGGGGACTCGTGTAGAGCTTAGCACAGCATTCCATCCTCGGACCGAGGGGCAATCGGAGCAGACAGTTCAGATTTTGGAGAATATGCTTAGAGCATGTGTGATTGACTTTGGACGGCAGTGGGATCAGTTCTTGCCCTTGGAGGAGTTTGCATATAGCAATAGCTAACAGTCCAACATTGAGATGGCTCCATACGAGGCTCTATATGGTCGCCGTTGTCGTCCTCCTATCGGATGGTTCGAGCCTGGTGAGGCTAAGTTGTATGGTACAAACTTGGTATAGGATGCCCTGAACAAGGTGAAATTGATTCAGGAGAGGCTTCGCACAGCTCAATCCATACAAAAAAGTTACGCGGATAAGAAGGCGCGTGTGTATCATTTATGGTTGGTGAGAAGGTTCTCTTGAAAGTCTCATCCATGAAGGGCATTATGAGGTTCGGGAAGAAAGGCAAGTTGAGCCCAAGGTTTATTGGTTCCTTTGAGGTGTTGAGGAGAGTTGGGCAGGTTGCCTATGAGCTTGCATTACCCCCCAACTTATCGGGAGTTCATTCGGTTTTTCATGTGTCGATGCTCTGGAAGTATCATGCCAACTTTTCCCATGTGTTAGACTTCAGTACTATTTAGCTGGGTGAGAGCTTGGGTTATGAGGAGGAGCCAGTTGCTATTATTAACAGACATGATCGCCAGTTGAGGTCCAAGAGGATTTCTGCGATAAAGGTCTAGTGTAGGGGCCAACCAGTCGAGGAGGCGACCTGGGAGTCCGAGAAGGACATGCAGAGCAGATATCCCCATTTATTCAGCAGCTCAGGTACTTTTCTATGTCCATTCGATGACGAACATTTGTTTAAGAGGTGGAGAATGTAATGACCTGACTGGTCGTTTTGCCTTTTAGAACCTTTTTCCCTTAAATAAAACTTCTCGTGCTTGCTTTAGCTAATTTATGACTTGCAGGGATGGTTGGTTCGGGATTTGGAAGAGTTTTGGGTGAAACATGCCCATTTGATTCCTTAGGATTTTATTAAAAGACTAAGTTTGACTTTGGTCAACATTTTGAGAAAACGGACCCGGACTCGTGATTTGACTGTTTCGGAGGGTCCGTAGGAGAATATGGAACCTAGGCATATGCCCGGAATCGAATTTTGAGGTTCCTATCCTGAGTAATAATTTTTATTAGAAATTGTTAATCTAAAGTTTTAAGGATTTAAAGAAAACTAAGTAATCATTGATTTCCTAGGTATCGGGCTCGTATTTGGTTCCGAAGCCCGGTATAGGTTTGAAATATCATTTAAGATGTGCTTGTAAAATTTGGTGTCAATTCGAGTAGTTTTATGGCGTTTTGGCCCGTTAGAGAAAAATTAAGAACTTGAAGTTCATATGTTTGATTCATTAGGCTTTAGGGGATGAATTCTAGATTTAGCGTTGTTTCGGGTGTTCCGAAGGTTCTAGTAGGTCCGTCTCGTGATTCCAGACTTGTCGGTATATTCGGGCGGGGCCCGGGAGCCCCGAGCTTCAATCGGACGAGGCTCGAGTGAAGTGGAAATTTGGGAAAGGCCTGAAGAGCTGCTACTTCTATCATAACCATATCTGCGGTTCTTGGACCGCAAGTGCGGCCACTCGATTGCAGAAGCGGCCAAGGAGGCCAAGCCAGGAACCGCAGATGCGGCTCCCAAGGCATAGAAGCGACTCCGCAAATGCGGATCCCAGACTGTAGATGCGGCCCGGAGACCACAGATGCGGTCCTAGCCTTCCCTCCCCCTTTTTCGCAGATGCGGTCACATCCTTGCAGATGCGGGACAACAGATGCGGTCCCCTGATCGCAGATACGGAAATCACTGGGCAGTGAGGTTCATTTAATATGGGTTCTGAGTCATTTTATCACATTTTCCACTCCTCCTTTGGGCGATTTGGGAGATTTTGAGAGAAGGTCTACACTTAGCATTGTGAGGTAAGTTTATTCAAGTTTATTCCACCCATCCTTAGTTTAATACTTGCATATTAGGTAGACTAAACACTATAAATTAGGAAAAAATTAAGGGTTAGAGCAAAAGCAAGGGTTTTGGTAAAACTTGAATTTAACCACGAATTTTGTTAAGGAATTAATTAGAAATCATATATTATTGATCCTTAAATTGTATAAAACAACTTCCTTAAAAAAATCTCGAAATTCGGGCACGTGGGCCCGGGGTCGAAAATTAGGAAACTTGTATTAACGGTTGGAAAATTGCTTAAATAGCTAGAATTCTATATTGTAAGTCTATGTTGACTAGATTTTACTTTGTTTAGCTAGTTTGGGATCGTTCGGCTTTGAATTGAGGGCGTGGACTCGTGTTCGGTATTGAAAGTGCACTTAGGAGCGAGGTGAGTCTCCTTTCTAACCTTGTAAGAGGAAATTATCCCTATAGGTATAATAATTGAATTATTTGCCACTATATTCGGGGGCTACGTACGTACTAGGTGACGAGAGTCCGTGCGTAGCGACTATTATGTTAAGTCGGGGTAGTCTAGGAGCCATAAGCATGCTCTACGTGATATTTTAGTACTTGTTGATAAATTCGTATTAGTATGAACTATTTTGAGTAAGAAAAATGAGACTAGTGAAGGAACCTTATCCTGTGTGGTCTTTTAAAGGGGAATAATTGGTACTCCTGTGTATGGTTACCTCTCATATATATATTATTTGCTATTGTTGCTTGTTAATAAGCTTATTTCTATTTGACCGCGTCGCACGGGTGATTCACGAGCGGGGTAATAGATGCATTTATGGTTCGAGCCGTTCAACCCTCGGCAGTGCACAATTTACTTTTATGTTGATTGGGTCGTACGTACCGCGATGTTATTTGCACATGTTTGCTTAGTATTTCTCTGAGGACTAAATTTCATATATGCTTAATCTATAGGCAAACATCCATGATTATTAAATGTTAATAACTTGAGATATCCTGCTTATTATGAACTCCTCTCATAGTAATTGACCTGACCCTAGTAAGTATCGAGTCGACCTCTCGTCTCCACTTCTTAGAGATTAGACGGGATACTTACTGGGTACATATTATTTATGTACTCATACTATACTTATGTACTTAATTGTACAGGGTCTGAGGCAGGTACATCTGGCTACCAGTCGGGCGCGCACCACTGAGCAAATTTGAGACTCCTACGGTGAGCTGTTTTTCCTTCCGCGCCGTTCAGCAGCTTGAAGGAGTTTTCATATGTATTTATACTGTCTATTCTGTTCAGACAGTAAGATAGTGTGTTTTGTTGTATATTCTACTAGTTACTCACTACTTGTGATACCAGGTATTGGCACACACATTAGTAGACATTATGATTTTGGGGTTTTATGATTATCATGATTTTTATCATCATTTCTAATTTATTTCCAACTTAAAGAATGATTTAAACTATTTTGGGGTTAAAGTGATCGAAAGTTTAATTAGTATTTTTTCGCTTTGGCTTGCCTAGCAGTGGCGTTGGGCACTATTATGACCTGTTATGGAATTGGGTCTTGACATATCGAGTACTATCATCAGTAAAACTTATGAAATACTTTTTTCCACCGCGAGATGGTATTGACTTCATGTCACAAATATCTGTGTGAATTAAGTCTAAAGGATTTGTACTCCTTTCAACCGACTTACAAGGATGTTCAACATACTTAGATTCTACACATACTTGGAATTTTGATTTGTCACATTCAAACTTAGGCAATACTTTCAAATTAATCATTTTCCGTAAGGTTTTATAATTGACCTGACCCAAACGTATATGCCATAATTCATTTGACTTAAGTAAGTAAGACGAAGTTGAAATTTTATTATTATTTTCAACGACCATTACATTCAGCTTGAAAAAGCCCTTAGCAAGGTAACCTTTTCCTACAAACATTTCATTCTTACTTATTACAAACTTATCGAAAATGAAAACATATTTAAAATCATTCTTAACAAGAAGTCAAGTAGAGACTAAATTCTTCCTAATCTCGGGAACATGAAGGACGTTGTTCAAAGTCGCCACTTTGCCGGAAGTCATTTTGAGAAATATCTTCCCACATCCTTCAATCTTGGCCTTAGCAGCATTTTCCAAAGAAATTGTCTCATCAGGTCCAACAGGAGCATAAGTAGCAAAAGCCTCTTTAACATCACAAATATGGCGAGTGGATCCAGAATCAATCCACCACTCTTTCGGATCGCCCACCAAGTTGCATTCAGAAAGCATGACACATAAGTCATCAACATCATCATGTTTTTCAACCATGTTTGCTTGACCCTTCTTCTTGTCCTTCTTCGGAGCACAACACTTCATAGATTTGTGTCTGATTTTTTCACAGTTGTAGCAGTTTTCACTGAACCGCTTCTTGCTTGGGTTGTATTTCGGTCCAGAAGCCTTATTCCTCTTTTTGTCCTCTTCAACAATATTTGCTCTCATTATTGTTGAGTTTTCACGGCTTCTCTTTTTAGCAGCTTTGTTGTCCTCTTAGATTCTCAACCGAACAATGAGAACTTCGAGGGACATCTCCTTGCGTTTGTATTTCAAGTAGTATTTAAAGTCCTTCCACAAAGGAGGCAAATTCTCAATCATCGCTGCTACTTGAAATTCTTCATTGATGACAAGACATTTAATGAAATTTTTGTTAGTGAACATACTAAGATTACTACTTTCAACATCAATATCAATTTGATTTATACATTCAACTAAGAGATCGTGAATAATCACTTGCAATTCCTGGACTTGGATAATAACAGACTTGTTATTTATCATTTTGTAGTCCAAAAACTTTGCAGCAACGAATTTTTTCAACCCGACATCCTCGGTTTTGTATTTCTTTTCAAGCGCAGTCAATAGTTCTTTTGACGTTTCCAAGCCACTGTAGACGTTATACAAAGTATCCTCCAGCCCACTTAGAATATAATTCTTGCACAAAAAATCTGAATACTTCCACGGCTCAATCACGAGAAAGCGTTCAGTTTCTGGAGTTTTATCGGACAACACATGAACATCTTCCTTGATGAACTTCTGGAGACTTAGAGTAGTCAAATAAAAGAACACCTTTTGCTGCGAGCGCTTGAAATAAATTCCGAAAAATTTACCGGGTTTCTCCGCCGGTGCCAATGCTGCCGGTGTTGTTCGGCTCATTGAGGCATTGGCAGTCACCATCGGAACAGCCTTGTTTCCGTTATCATTAGTTATTTCTGTAAAAGAATGACACAAACGTTAAAATTACGTAGATTTTAACCGAGTACAAAACCACAACGGTTTTACTCTCCAGAAATAGTGAGTATAAATACAGAAAATATATTAAATTCCTTAAGCTTGTTATAATACTGTATTTGTAAAATAATTCTGTAAATATAAATGAACATAAACAGAAATGAACAAAGAAATAACAAAAAATCAATCTGAGCCCACTGAATTCACAGTGTTTCCTTAAGGAATTTAATCCCCTCCCAGTACCCAAGGTTATGGATTATTTCCTCCCAGGATATAACAAATTACATACTGGTGTAGTGGTACTTCAAACCCCAGTGTTTCAGCGAACATAAAGTTCAGTAGCAAATCACACTTACTGTTGCTTTGTTTGGTGCTAAAAGTATACAAAAGGAGGAGAAACTCAGAAAATCATAGTGAAATTTTGAGCAGAATAGTATTGTATTTATAGCCAAAGTTGGGTTGAAATCTGAAGAGGTGCAACTCTTCGGAATGGCTATTTATGCAAAATGGCCACAACATAAATGCCATTACATAAATGGCCATTTACTCAACAATAAAGAGGGAAAATTGAAGAACAAAAAAACGGATCGGAGGACTTAATATTAATATTTATTTTAATATTAATATTCTGTTATTAAAATAAATATTTAATAACATTTTTGTTAATATTTTACTATTAACAAATAAATTTGGTCCAAAAAGTTAATCAGTCAATCGACCAAATCCGAATCCGAAGCCGAAGCCGAGTGAGTGACGACAACGACGACGCGAGGCTTGCCTTCTTCTCAACTCTTTAAGAGCTAGAAGAAGAGCAATTGCTTATATACCCATATAAAACTCTTCCTCTTCCAATATGGGACAATGTCCATTTATCAATGGGGAAACTTAAAATTTCACTCAAAAAAATTTCATTTTCTCCCATTTCCGATTCACCCTTTTTTATGTATTTAATATATTAGATACACAAAAACCCCAACAATTTCAGAAAAAACGCAAGGAAGAAGACGAAGTCAGTTTTTTTGTATAACTATGTATAATCTTATATAATAGTGTATATGAGTGTACAAACACACCTTATACAGTATTATATACTTTTATATATCTTTATACGAGCGCCCGTAGACAAACTTATTCCACGATTTTCAGTTGCAATTCTGGTTCAAAACTAGTCCAAATCTCCATTAAATGACTTCAAATTTTATATACAACCTCCTTTTACCATTTATAATAAGTCTAAATAACACTCAATCTAATTTTCTCATAAAATCAAATTAAGAATTTAAACCCACATATTTAAGCTTGTTAAAAATCTAATTTTCACCACCCAAATAAATTTGGTTTGTTGAACTAATATTTGAATCATAGTTTCGAAAATTAACTTAAAAGCTTGAGGAATCTTTTTTTAAAATTAAATAGTAATTTTAAAAATCTGTTGGAGTTGGATGTTGAATCTTAGCCTATTATTTTTGGGTTTGGTTGTAAATTCAAATATGGGCTATAAAATTGAAAAATGAGGAGCCCAATTGTTCTAATGTGAAATTGTTCCTAAATTTTGTTACTTAATTATAGTTTTTTGAAAAGTTCCCAGGGAAACCCAGCTGCTACCGTTCGAGTGCGCAATGGGCAACCTATTCACTGTGCAATAACTCGCAAACCACACTGGAGATGTAATTGATCCCAAGTAGAGGTGACAAAATGGTTAATAGAAAATAATTATCCATCCATGTTATCCATTAAAAAGTGAGTAGGATAATAAAATTTTTAAAAATAGGTAGAATATGGATACAAACCATATTATCCACTTATAAAATGGTTAACCAAATGGATAACTAATATGTTTAACTTTTACATCTGTAAAGCCTCAAATTGGGGGTTCCTCAAGTTTGGGAGACTAGGAATTCTCGCATAAGTGATCATATTCAAGAAGTAATATTTATCCGTCTCAAATACGGGTCAGGTCGGATAATTTATCCATTTTTTAATTACCCGCTTTCGATCCGCTCGTATTCGACCTGGCCTGCCTGCCTGCCACTCCTAATCCCAGGTCTCTTATGTGGAAAACCATTCACCAAACCAACTCAACCAACCCTTGCGGGCTACTTAATTATAGTTAGTAATGTATAATTTTTAGATTTTATAATTTGATTATGAATAACATAAAGAAAGTATGTCTATGACGTAAATTTAAAAAAAAAAAACGCGGAAATGAGGGGACAATTACAGCTACACCACCTTTTAAGTCGGGTGTCGGCCACGGCATGTGAAAGCAAAATTTAATTTATAATTATTTAACAGTTATTCGATAGAAATAATTATTATTCTTTTTAAAAGGTGTCAAAACCAGTGGCGTTTTGATTAACAACTATAGATCTTGGTCTTCCAAAAGTCCAAAATTAAACGTTTTCTGAAACCAACTATAAACCAAATTCGAAAACGAAGAACAGCCTGTTTATTTTTAAAACGAATTTTGTTGTGTGCAGATCAAATTAAAATATTTTCTGGAACTAAAGAAGTATCTTAATGTAATTTTGGGATAAAAAAGTATCGTAAATGTTTAAAAAATATATAACACTCAACTTTTTTCTCAAAAATTTTGTCACACTCTGGCAAAACATAGTTTTGATTAAAATTAAAAATTAAAACTAAATTTAAAAGCCACTAGGTATTCCCAAAAATAGATACAAATGGTCGTAAAAAGCATTTAAAAAAATAATCCAAAATAACCTTTTTTTTTCTCTTCAGAATATCCTTTAAAAGTACTTTTGACAAACTTTTTAAAATAAAATAAAAGTGGTACATTAAAAGGACAATAAACATCTAGATGGTTTGACCGACTAAACTTGATCAAACGTTAATTCAGATGTGTGTAGAAAAATTTCAGCTTTGCGGGGCCCTTAGTTTTTACGGTCAAATAACTGAATAATTCATAATCAAAGGTTGACGAATGACTTATGTTTGATTTTGTAAAATTTAAAGGCCTAATGTTTCCAATTCCAGGGTTTGATTCTGTAGTAGTAGGACTGATGGTAAGTGTTTGATTAGGGGAGAATTACACAAAAATACAATCCACATGCATACATTGCAGCAGAATAACCCAATTACAACTTTACAAATCTATAGTCTATTAACAATAGGCCAACATTTGAAAAATAATTTTTTTTTTTATTCATATCTTCAAGCACGGAAGTTTTTATTCTTCTTTCCCAAGTTTGTATATATTCCTATTCCAGCTACAAAAAATTCAAATTCATATATAATTCAACTTGAAAACCTTAAGTTTTCTTCTTTTCCAAGTTCCAAATAGCATAAATACATTTAAAAAATAAAAAATTTATTGCACGTTAATAATTTTGCAAATAAATCAACAAGAAAAGTCGATTTATACATAGATTGAACATATAAATTTTAATTTTAGATTTAACTACACATGTGCATTACATGTATAATGATGTATAACTGTGTATAAACTTGTATATACAATTTCAAATAATGTATATCAAAAAAAAAAAAAAAAAAGACAAAGAAGAAAGTGTCAAACATCCATGAATGCCTACTATATACGTACAATGTAGATACACACTTATACATCAAAAATATATCTAATTTATACAATATTGTACGCATATATACATAATTAGATTACGATTATAAGTTCTACGTTTTAGGAAGTCAAAGAGTAAAAGCCAGTATAAAATATTTGTTTCTTCCTATATATTTAATTAACTCTCCTCCTTCTACCTAAAACACAAGTTGTACAAATTTCACAAAGATAAATTAGGTAAGTTTTGTTAGGCATAAGAGGCAATTATTAATTGGTCATTTTTCACGAGCAAGTGTGACTTTAATTCCATTTGTTGGGTAGAAGTTAGAAAGTGATTTTATATCTGATTTTTTCACCACCACTTCTAATTTATATTGTGCCAGACTGTACCGTTTTTCTTTTCAAGGGCTTCAAACGGTTGGAGAAATTCTTATTGATATACGGTTAAAATCGGGCTTATCCTAGAACGAGGCGGGTCAAAGTTCGACCCCCATGTTATATCGGACCACGGTATTGTTTCACCAAAAAAAGTATAAGATCTTTTTTGTTAAACTAATTAATAAGATGATGGAGGGTAAATCCTAGTTAAGAATAATTAATTCTAGACACCGAAATGAATAATACGAATAGAAAAAATATAGCTGAGTATAAATGATGGCGGTGATTATGGCCAGATTTAATAGCATAAAGAGAGATGAATTAAGTAATATTAAATGACAATAAAATGTAAATAAAGGAAAAGAGTCACATATCTTGAGTGAGGCGGATCCTCTTTCATTTGATAAAGGCGAATGATAGACAAATAATTAGGACCCTTTTTGGGTCTCATGAAGGTTGGGATCGCAGATCCTCTAATCTCTTTAAAGATGAGTGTTTACATATTTTCTAGAGAGAGGGAGAGAGACAGAGCCCCTTCCCCCTTCCCCCCATTTTTGGGAAGTCCTCCCATCCTATTTACAAGGGGTATGCATAGAAAACCGTAAAAAAGTACAATTTAGAGGGAATATTAAGTAGAATATTCCCTTTGAGGTTCCAAAGCAAACTAGATGTTTCATCACTGCCCAACCTCGGCATGTTGTCTCCGCGTATCGAATTTCTCTGATTTGATTTTGACCCATACAGTTAGTCCCTTCGTTTATCGAGGTCGTCTTTTGGTCGAGCTCGGTGAGCGAACTTTATTAATCGTAGTTCGAGAAATTCGGATTGTGAGGTCGACTAGTGTGGATCGCGGCTAAGGGTGCCGATCTTTAGGTCAAAGTGGTATCCCCGCGGGCTGAGCTCAAGCAGAATTTGATCAGGGCCAATGACTCGAGTGTTGAGTCGATCGAGAGGATGGTAGAGTTGGAGAAGGCCGTCGAGGCCGGGATGGCGGCTGTAAAAATGATGTCGGCATCAAAGGAGGTCATTCGCGTCCTCGGATCTGGATGGGCGAGGAGGTCGAATGTCAATTCGGACGAGGTCGTCGAATGGGAATTCGGGCGAAGTTGCCGAATGTTCATTTGGACGAGCAGACCGAATGTGAATTCGGACGAGGTCGCCGAATGGGAATACGGGCGAGGTCACCGAGTGTTGGTTCGGGCGAGATCGACGAATGTGAATTCGGGCGAGGTCACCGAATGTGAATTCGGGCGAGGTCGCCGAATGTACATTCGGGCAAGAAGACCGAATGTGAATGCAGACGAGGTCACCGAATGTGAATTCGGGCGAGGAGACCGAATGTGAATTCGGACGAGGTCGCGGAATGTGAATTCGGGCGAGGTCGCCGAATGTTGATTCGGGCGAGGTCGCCGAATGTGAATTCGGGCGAGGTCGCCTATTGTGAATTCGAGAGAGGTCGTCAAATGTTGATTCTAGCGAGGTCGCCGAATATGAATTCGGGAAAGGTCACCAAATGTGAATTCGGGCGAGGTCGCCAAATGTTGATTCGGGTGAGGTCGCCGAATATTGATTCGGGCGAGGTCACCGAACGTTGATACAGGCGAAGTCGCCGAATGTGAATTCGGACGAGGTCTCCTATTGTGAATTCGAGTGAGGTCGTCGAATGTTGATTCGGGCGAGGTCGCCGAATGTTGATTTGGGCAAGGTCGCCGAATGTTGATTCGGACGAGGTCACCAAATTTTTATTTGGGCGAGGTCGCCAAATGTAAATTCGGGCAAGGTCGCAAAATATAAATTCGGGGGTGGTCGCAAAATGTAAATTCGAGCGAGGAGATCAAACGTGAATTCGGGCGAGGTCGCCGAAAGTTGATTCGGGCGAGGACACCCAATGTGAATTCGAGCAGGGTCGCCTGCTGCGGATTCGGGCGAGGTCACCGAATATTGATTCGGGCGAGGTTTCCAAATATGAATTCGGGCGAGTTCGCCGAATGTGAATTCGGACGAGGTCCCCTATTGTGAATTCGTGCGAGGTCGCTAAATGTTGATTCGGACGAGGCCGAAGGTTGATTCGGACGAGGCCAAAGGTTAATTCGGACGAGGCCGAAGTTTATTCGAACAAGGTCGAAGTTGGTTCGGACGAGGCCGAAGGTTGTAATTCGAGCGAGGTCAAATTCTTCTTTTTGGCGATGACCCTTGACCGTAGGGGTGTTATTTTGAGTTAAGGCCAAAATGTTAACCCGTCGTGGTTCGAACGAGGTCGAACTCTTTTTTTTGGCGATGGCCCTTGGCGTAGGGGTGTTATTTCTAGCTGGTCGAAATGTTAACCCGTCGTGGTTCGAACAAGGTCGAACTCTTCTTTTTTGGCGATGGCCCTTGGCCATAGGGGTGTTATTTTGAGCTGGTCGAAATGTTAACCCGTCGTGGTTCGAACGAGGTCGAACTCTTTTTTTTGGCGATGGTCCTTGGGCGTAGGGGTGTTATTTCAAGCTGGTCGAAATGTTAACCCGTCGTGATTCGAACGAGGTTGAACTCTTCTTTGTTGGCGATGGACCCTGGCCGTAGGGGTGTTATTTCGAGTTCGTCAAAATGTTAACCCGTCGTAGTTCGAATGAGGTTGAACTCTTCTTTTTGGCTATGGCCCTTGGCCATCAGGGTGTTATTTCGAGCTGGTCAAAATGCAATCCGTCGTGAGTCCTAGTTTTTGGAGAGATTCGAGTGTTCTCTGGGTGAGTCCCTGTTTCGCTTAGCTTATGCGTTTTTTGGGTGAGTCCCAATTTGCTTTTGTGTATTTTATGGGTGAGAACCAGTTTTCTTAATTTTGCTTGCATCGGAGAATATGAGGTGTTTCCTGTTCGCGCATCTGGGAGAATGCTCATGCTTCTATCCCTCTTAGAAAAATAGTTAGTTAAATCAAATAAAATCATTTGTTACCTCGATTTGATCTAGTGCAAAGAAATTCTCGGAGGGCAACCACAGTTAGCAGGAAGTGGTGACGCTGAAGTAGAGTCGAACAGCTCCCAAACTCATTACCTCGTGAATGTCGTCTTTCTATTGATGATGAAGTTGAAAATGCAGTCCGCGTCTGTGACCTCATATGAGGTAAATATATATTAATTTCAAGAACCATAGCTTATATACTGAATCTTTTGCAATCGGATACAATGCCTGCACAATGAAAGCGAAAGAGATAAAGGATAGATTTCATCCGATGGGAGCAAATGTGGTTGAGGAAATTTACTTTTCGTAGCAAAATCAATTACTAGTCATGTTTGTTTTAAGGAATTTTGGATAATTGTGAGAGATATGTTTAGTCTATTAGCGGGAAGGATCATTGTAATAATGATGAATCTGTACATAGTCAAATAAGAATGAGATCACTGTAATCGCCAGAATTTTTCCTTTTTTGGCTAGATCTAGGTCTAGATAGATTTTGATCTTCCTTTTGTGCAGCAATCCCAAACAACGACGCTACTCTATGAACTTGCTAGAATCGAATTTTGAATCTAGAGGAAACTAAAATTTTAACTAGAAAATTCTCACAAATGGCGCCAAATTGTTTGACCAAAAAAAGTATGAGACCTTTTTTGTTAAACTATTTAATTAAGATGATGAAGGGTAAATCCTAGTTAAGGATAATTAATTCTAGATCCGAAATGAATAATATGAATAGAAAGAGAGATGCATTAAGTAATATTAAATGACAATAAAATATAAATAAAGGAAAAGAGTCACCCAATCTTGAGTGAGGCAAATCCTCTTTCATTGGATAAAGACGTATGATAGACAAATATAAGAACCTTAGGACCCTTTTTGGGTCTCATGAAGGTCAAGGATCACAGATCCTCTAATCTCTTAGGAGTGTTTACATATTTTCTAGAGAGAGGGGGAGAGAGAGAGACCCCCTCCTTTTTTTGGAAATCCTTCCCTCCTATTTATAAGGGGTTCATCACTGCCCGACCTCGGCCTTATTGATGACTGTCCGACCTCGGCCTGTTGTCTCCTCGTACCGAATTTCTCTAATCTGATTTTGACCCATACAGGTATAAAGTTAGATTGCCGAGCTCGAGACCCAGAGACCGATCAAGATCGAGGTCGGTCAAGATTGAAACCAGACAGGATAAAGATCGAGCAAGATCTAGGGAAGCTTACCGAGCCAAATAAGAGGAAAGCCAAAACATTCACAATCGGGCGAGGATCACGACGGAAATCTCGGCACGTATCAAGAAGAGGCTGATTAATTAGCTAATCATAAAATTTCTTACTGTATTTAGAATTGCATCAAAGGTAGGATTCCCCTACCATATAAAAGGGGTCTGATCATTTGTAGAAGGCACCAGATTCACGCTAAACAGAGCAATACTCTGTTGCTCTGTTCATATTCTCCAGTAGAATATTCGTTTGGTTCGAGGGCGACCTAGCTCGAGGGCCAAAATCATATGTTTATTTCGGTTTGCTTTAATTTGTATTTGTAGTTAATTTCAATATCAATTTATATATTTTCTCAATTTGTGTCAAGTAAAATCACGTGTCCTTAAAATCACGTATAAATTCAATTGTTATCCGTTTTTAGGGTAAACACATTTTAAGCATAATATTTGGAAGAAAGAAACAACTACTATATATTTTAACAAATGAATTTCGTGTGGTGATTAGGTTGAATGAACGAGCGAAAATAGAGAAAATTAAATGTTGTAAATCCAACTTAATTAGCTTATTTATCACATTCTTTTCATGTATTTAGCTATATAATAAAAAAAAATACTATCCCATGTGGGCATGTTAAAAATATAATTAACTAAATAAAAATATACGTGCTTTTTTTAATAAGTTAAACTTTCAAATAAAGAATTAGATGTAAAACCGTTGAAGCTGTCTCATGTGATTATGAAGTAAATATGCTCCTCACTTTCGTATAGTCACTCTAAAGTGATGTTATGATTGCAAAATTCGACATTTACTGGCATAAAGAGAAAACAAAATTATTGAAGCAAATACAAATTAATTGTTCCCTTTTAAACAAACTTTTCCAATTTGGCGTTTTGTTTCCATATTGCTTCTGCTTTTCCCTTTTCTTTTTCTCTCACGACTTTTTTACTTTTTTCCTTTTAAATAAAAAAAAATTAAAATTAAATAACGTGTGGGGTAGGAACCTATTCTAGTAGTTCCTTAATGTATAAGATCCTTAGGAGCAACGTAACCCTGTGTCTATAAATGATTGATGCAATCATGTTAATATTATTTTTGTTCGAGTTAGTTTATGTGCGCCTCAAATTTTACGGGGTATTTGTTACCTTTCACGAGCATAAATATCGAGTAAATCTCTCCATCAATTTTTTTATTCCTAAAACAGTAAAAGGCCAAATATATCCTTGTGTTATGAGAAAAAAGTTAAATATATCATTCGTTATACTTTGGGTTCAATATCCCCGTGTAATACTATTAGTTCAAATATACCCTTCATACAATTGGTTAAAATATATCCTTTTTTTGTTAAGTTTTTCCAAGATAGACATCCAATCTTGTGTTGCACTGATATTTTATGAGGTGGATGCCACATGACATGCCACCTCAGCGTCCCTAATCCATATTAAAAGACTAAAATTTAAAAAATAATATTTTTCATGGTAGCAGTAACGATAGCAACAGTGGCGGAGAGGGAGGAAATTTTAGCGGTGAAAAAAATACAAGGGAGGGGTAAAATGAGTTAGGGGCGCTGAGGTGGCAAGTCATGTGACATTCACCTCATCAAATATCAGTGTCACGTAGAATTGTATGTTGATTTTGGATAAACTTAACGGAAAAATATATATTTGAACTAATAGTATAATGACGGAATATATATAGACTCAAAGTATAACTAGTGGTATATTTAAACCTTTTATGATAGTAGAAAGATATATTTAGCCGTTTTCGTTCCTAAAACTAGAAATTTCAACCTATTTTATTTGGACATGTGGTCCCCGCCACCCCACTCACCCCCCGGATATGTGGTTCTTATTTTTCTAGAAATTTCGTTCCTAAAACTAGAAATTACTTTCATTATTTTTCTTTTTTTATATTTCCATTTTTGCTTGCGAAAGAAAATATAAAATTAACACAATCGAAGAGAACATTAAAGAGGATTCCAGGGGATTAGAGTTTATTTTAGACACAAATCTACCTTAACACTCATCTTGATTGCGTAGAATTAAAATATTATCTCAAAGTAGTAAAGCAAAAGGAAAAAGAAAGGGAAAAATTAAAGAAATTTAAAGTGGATTGTGTTCTTTCATTTTTCGTAGTTGTTGTCCATCGACTTGACTTTTTCAAAGTATTAAAAAAATAAAAAATAATAACCATTTATTCCTCTTGCTGAACAAATGCACAATACATCCCCAAATAATTATTGTTGTGGCCTTGCAATTCTTTCTATTTATTTTTATTTAGCACCTGATGTCCGCTATCCTCTTCGGGACTCGATTAGTTTATATTCTCGCCACACGAAAGGCATATTAAAGAGAAAAGCATTTCATGCCATAATATCTCATTGCCAATGCTCAAACCCGAGTTTATTTAGCTATATGTCATGTACTTAGTTGTTAATTAAGTACACGTACGACATTTGACAACCCGCATACGATTTTGCACAACTTGCTCACGTTTGCTATGCCAAGTCAGCCTTCCTACACTCAAGATCGCTAAGAGAACAGAAGAAAGAACACGAGAGATTTGTTAAATGAAGCTTTGTATTAGAGAGAACTTGAATTGTTTGCTTGGTGAATTACAAATGAGTGGCACCCTTTATATACTAGTCTCATAGGGGCTAGTGGGTAAATATTAATTATTACACAAGTCCTTACTATTTACCGGGTAAGGGGTTTCTCTAGAATTCTCTATAAACCTAGAAGATTCCAAAGACTTTTCTACCAAATATCTGTTATCTTCTATTAATGTCTCTGTATATATATATATATATATTGAACTAGCTTGTTCACACTTGGATTAATTTTAGCGGATATCGGTTATCTCCTATTAGTGTATCTCTCTCTATATATTTCTGTATGTATGTATGTAGAAATGACTTTGCCTGCCGAAGTTTGAGCAAATAAAATAAATTATTTAGTATTTTCTTTTTATCTCCGTAAGAATTTGATCCCGAGATCTCATTATTCTTCTGCCACTGCGCTATCAACAAGTGAATGACCACAAACAACGACTAACATATTCAAACACATCAAATTTTGTCACAAATCTTTGGCCTTTAAATTTTTCATTAAGTCACGATCCAAAACTAAGATGATGATTGGTACTTGTGATAGCTTTATGTTCATTCCTTTTCGCAATAACTAAAATTCCATGGACTTCACTAAATTTCATATCATTCATATAAGACATTCAGCTCAAAATTATGTCCAAAAATTCAAGGTATTAAAATTTTAAAGCTATTTCTTTTTGGTTGCTTATGAGATTATTAACTTTTTTTAAAAAACTTTTTCTTAATATATCAACATTTTTACTTCAAATTGAATATTGAGGGCATATATTAATCTTCCTCTTTAACTATATTATTATTTCCATTCAAATCATTTAGTACTATTTCCTACTTTTCCAAACAAGAACTCGTAATTAATTATATTCTTATTATAGTCACTTCTCCACATTAAATACTCACAAAATTAAAATATAGTCCTTTTCTCATATTGCAACATTACATTTTGTCAATTGGTGAATTATTTTAATTGTTTAAATATTTTTACCATTGAATTTGAGTTCTTTAATCATTTTGTATCTTTATTTTACAAAAACAAAATGATCCTATCATAAGCCCAAAAAATGAAAAGAATTCAAAAGGAAAAGGGAATGGGTTAAGCTGCAGCCTGAAATTGGGCCATCCAAAAGGCAAAAAAGGTCCAATTAACCTTCTCCGCCTTGAAGCCCAATTAAATCTTTCAAGTAGGTCGCCGAAACAAATGGTTAAAATAGCACGGGATAGTCAGTTTTTGGACTCGTCATTCAAAAATAGCCTGAATTTTCAAAGTCAATGAAAAATAGTCACCATTTTGCTGCAACAGGGACCGGTCCAGCATAATATACTGAAAATTGATGCACCTGTTAATGAACTTCCAGCATATTATGCTAGAACTCCAACACGCGGAAAGTTCCAGCATAATATACTGGAAATTGGAGCACCTGTGTATGGACTTCCATCATATTATACTGGAACTCCGGTATAATATGCTAGAGTTCCAGTATACTTATGTCGGAACTCCATTATAATATGTTGAAATTCCAGTATACTTATACTGGAACTCCAGTATATTATGTTGGAGTATTTTTCGGATTTTGAACAATATTTTTCAAATTTATCTTTACATAAAAAATGACAAAATTTTGATTACTTTTAAAATTGTGACTACTTTTAAATAACCACTTATAACTCTTGACTATTTTCGAATTTCTTCCAAACAAATGGGTCGCTGAAACAAATGGTGACCTAACGTCGCTGAAACAAACAACGACCTATAGAAAACATCCCTCTCTAAAAAATTCAGTTAATGATACAATTAAACACTGAATTTGAAAATATTTTTGGGAAAAA
Source organism: Nicotiana glauca (assembly GCA_026770625.1). NCBI lineage: Eukaryota > Viridiplantae > Streptophyta > Magnoliopsida > Solanales > Solanaceae > Nicotiana > Nicotiana glauca. The sequence continues at coordinate 11,147 of MU670282.1, read as the reverse complement.
AGATTTTTATATATGTTCAAAGGGCTCCTTAAAATGATGATCTCCACAAATATATGCTCCACTGTGCTTCCATAACTTTTACTATGTGCTTGCTATCTTGTCAAATACATTTCAGCTACATTCATCTTTCTTTAATTGTATTTTCACTCCGTTTTTCTTTTGGAAGAAATTCAAAAATAGTCAGATTTACCGCTGGTCGTTGAAAAATAGCCAAATTTCAAAAGTCATCGAAATTTAGTCACTTTAAATTTGAGCAAAGCACTGTTCAAAATCCGGAAAAATACGCTCGCAAATTTTACGGGAGTTCAAGCATAATTATGCTGAAACTCCCGCAAATTTTACGGGAGTTCCAGCAAGTATAATTGTCCAGTATAATATAATGGAGTTTAGAGCACTGGTGCTCCAGTCTCCCGCAAATTTTACAGGAGTTAGCAAAGTATACCGGTCCAGCATAATATGCTGGAGTTCGTACACAAATGCACCAGAACTCCCGTATATTATACTGGACAATTATACTTGCTGGAACTCCCGTAAAATTTGCGGGAGTTTAAGCATAATTATGCTGAAACGCCCGCAAATTTTACGGGAGTTCCAGCAAGTATAATTGTCCAGTATAATATAATGGAGTTTAGAGCACTGGTGCTCCAGTCTCCCGCAAATTTTACAGGAGTTAGCAAAGTATACCGGTCCAGCATAATATGCTGGAGTTCGTACACAAATGCACCAGAACTCCCGTATATTATACTGGACAATTATACTTGCTGGAACTCCCGTAAAATTTGCGGGAGTTTAAGCATAATTATGCTGAAACGCCCGCAAATTTTACGGGAGTTCCAGCAAGTATAATTGTCCAGTATAATATAATGGAGTTTAGAGCACTGGTGCTCCAGTCTCCCGCAAATTTTACAGGAGTTAGCAAAGTATACCGGTCCAGCATAATATGCTGGAGTTCGTACACAAATGCACCAGAACTCCCGTATATTATACTGGACCGGTCCCTGTTGCAACAAAATAGTGGCTATTTTTCATTGACTTGGTAAACGCTGACTATTTTTCATTGACCAGCGTGAAAACTGGTTATACCATGATATTTTAACTTTTCTTTTCCTTTCAGCTATCAATAAACACTTGAGTTGTACTTTAAATTTTAACTTATCTATGCAATTGATTGATAAACATTTAAATGTTATAAGCACACCAAAATCAGCCAAATGTTTGACCACCAAAATAAAATATTAACTTAATCTCTTTCTATATTCATTATTTCTTGACAAAGATACTTTTTAAGTTTATAAAAAATTTAAGGGTATTTTTATTTTGCAAAATGCATAATTTACCCATCAATCTTTCAGCGAAATCCATATTATATATTTTTCTTTCACGAAAAACTTTTTAGACACTGAACCGTTCAAAAGTGTGTCTAAGGCGCACCACTTTTGTGCTTGAACAATTTTTCAGATAACGTAAAAGTCACGCCCTAATAGGACTGTGCCATGTGTCATTAACTTTAAAAAGGAAAAAAATATATCAGAAATTAAAATTAAAACCCATCTTATTCACCTTTCCATTTTTTATCTTAAGCACCATGGTTGCCACTACCATAGTTGTTCGTGAGAAAGTTTGAACAACACCAAAATTCAACCACACTATCTAAATAACTAGCCGAAAATAATCGAGCAACAAATTGAGTTAAATAACACAATAATCAACAAGACCCAATTGAATTTTTAAGCTTTTTCAATACCCCAATAATGGTGGATTCTATATTTTTTCACCAAACTTTCAATACTATTGTTAAAACTTTTAATTCTATCACAAATAAATAGTTTTCACAATATTTGGACAAATAAACCAACAAATTCTGCTCAAATTTAGATCTAAAATTGATATATTATTTCAAAAATTTTATTTGGGGAAGAAAATGAGGGGGAGGGTGGTGAGGAAGCTAACCAGAGGGAGGGGGAGGGGTTCCTCTGGGAGGCGAGATAAAAAATAGGATTTTATACGGGTTTCACGTATTTTTTGTGTGTAAATACGCAAGTGCTATCTGGTCAAAAGTAGTGTGTCTTAGACACACTTTTAAAAGGTTGAGTATGTAAAAGGATTCATGAGAAAGAGAGGCGTGTAACGGGGGTTTGCAAAAAATTCAAAAATATAAAATTTATAGGTGGTCATTCAAAAATAGCCACATTTTCATTGGTAATCGAATGCTACACTTTTCTTGAAAAGATGAATCTGAACGAAAATACAATTCAATATTCGAAAAAAATATAATATAAATTCATGTATAATATATCGATCCAACATAATATACTGGAGATTAGAGCAGCGGTGCTCCAATATCTAGTATATTATACTGAAACTTTCTGCGTGTTGGAGTTTTACACAGGTGCACCAATCTCTAGCATATTATGCTCAGAGGCGGGCCTATGTAGTAATTAGAGGGGTCACCGGTACCCGGAGAGTTTTGGCTAATTTTTTGTGTATACATATATATGTGTCTTTAAAAATAGTGATATATTAGTAGTAGAACCCGATGTACAAAGCAGATTTTAGTTGAATGCAAAAAAATACAACCGTAACCTTCAATTTCTGGATCCGCCTCTGATTATGCTGGAACTTTTCGTATTGCAGCAAAATAGTAATAATTTTTCAATGACTTTGCAATTGCTAACTATTTTTAAATGACTAGTTCGAAAACTGATTAATCTGTACTATTTTGCTTGCAAGATTAATGGGTAAACTATGTATTTTTCCTTATTTTAACAAAAGAATAACTTGTAAGTACTACTGCTTATATGAATTTTAACATTCATCTGCAAACACGTAACTACTGGAGGCTATTTTGGTCTCTCACAATTATGGGGGTTATTTTGGTCTTTTCAGATAGAAAGAAAGTTGAGATTAGCGAATATCAAAAAACAAAAAACCACGCGCGGCCCTTTCTTTCCTGTTCTTGTTGGTCTGTTCCATGAAAGTAATTACAGTGATGACTTCGAGAAATACACACTCACTCTGCTTCCATAACTTGTACCATATGCTACCTTTGTAGTACATTTCTGCTACATTCTTCTTTCTTTAATTGAATTTTTCCTTTCAGCTATCAATAAGCGTTTGAGCTGAATACAAAATCATAAGATTCCCATATGTCTAAGGTTTATCGCGTGAAAGGTCAGTACTTTATACTGCTAAAGGATCTATCCTTTTTGTTTTTTTAAACAAAATTTTATGATTCTCATTTCTGATATTTCTCCTAGGTTGTTTGATAAAATTAAAGAGGAGTTAGTTGTTATTTCTTTTACCATTAATATTGTGTACAGTAATTTTTAACCCTAATAAGAAAGTTTATTACCAGCATCCAAGGGTGTGGTTTAGTGCTTAATTAAGTGGATACAAACCACCGGGGTTCAAGTCCGTACCTAAGGTTTGATGAGTAGACTTACCCGGTACTGTGCTGGCAGGAGGTAGTAGGTATTCGGTGGTATAGTCGAATATAGTCGAGGTGCGGGCAAACTGGCAAGGACACTACCTAAAAAAAAGGGAGAAAAAAGGCCAAGCTGGTCTGGACATTACTACTTGTAAAATTGTTTATAAATAAAGTGAATGTTGAAAAATATATGATGAAACTATATATGATCTTGTTGAAAGTGCAAATTTGGCTTAAGGCATGCGATATGTTTTTTGGGTGTATAAAGTCTTGAAAAATTGAAACTTCTTAGTGGTGAAGGTGGTAAAGCGGAAAGGCGTTTCTTTAAATGTTACATGACGTGAGTAGGAGGGTTGTAGAGCTTTGGAAATGTTCATGGATCAAGTGACATTGAGAAAGAGTTGATGGAAGTACACATAATGTTATTGAAAGTGCAAAAGTTTTGGCTAAACGGGTGGATTGTGTTTATGCTGGGTTATAAAAAAATTGTAACTTGTTAGAGATAACAGTTGTAAGGTGGACTGCCGATTTGTTGAGGTGGGCGCACAACACGTTAATAGGAGCGTGCACAGCCTGGAAACTCCGGAATTTCTAAAGTCAGAAATCTCTATTTCTGTCTTGCTTAATTGTGCACAAAAACTAATTTTACTTCCTTTTTGGGTTAATACATAATTTATGTAACGAAGACTGTTATACAGCACACACTAGGTGAATGAGGCATAAATTCTCCTGCTTATAACGAGTGATATGGTTTTCGCCTTGGGAATGCTTGATTGGTTGCAACTGAGAGAAAGAGGAAAGAAACTAATCTCAATTTGTATGCAGTGAAAATAAGTGTATCCGACAGCTTTTTCTGATCTATTTACCACGAGTATTATCACCAAAAAACCATTTGCTTCCTTTTAGGTACTAATTCTTTTTATAAATACAATTATGAATTCTGACTTAGATGATAGTTATCTTAGAGAAGTCAAAGGATATGATTTTCATAGTAGAAAACGCTTTAAGGGAAGGTAACCTTTACTTTCTAACTTTATACTTTCTGGACTGGTTGTATCCTTGCATCTTAGAAACATACTTTAAGTCTAAGTAGTATATGATAACTCAACTGTGATATGTAATGGTTCTTGCATTAGGAAAAGTCTCTATTGTTGAATTATCATCCGTTTTACTATTGGTTGAATCATCATTTGATTAAACTGTGATGACAGTTCTTCGTAAGAGAGTGGAGAGGGCTGAGCGGAAGCGAATGCAAAACTATAAAGTGCACCCGGAGCGACTATCTGCGCTTGAAGAATTGCTTAATGAGATTTATACAATTTGCCGCCCTAAACCAAGTGATTATGAACTTAGGAGAAATTTGGTTTCTGTCTTCAATGAGATAGCAAAGGATATCTATGGTAACCTCTGCAACCTTTTTATAGTGTAACTCAGCAAATGGATCCTCTGCAATAGCTTGTAGTAGCTTTGTTATAAACTTAATAAACTAAACAAATTTGATTGGGTAGGCTATTTATTGGATTGTTTTTTTTTATTTTATTACAGCTTGATGTGACAGTTTCTCCTTTTTTTAGGACGTTCTGGTAATGTTCCTGTTGTGGAGGAGTTTGGATCTTTCGTAATGGATCTATTCCATTCAAAGAGTGACCTAGATATATCTGTTAATTTTGACAACAGTTCAGTTAAGATTTCGCATGAGAAGAAGATTCAAACTCTCAGGAAATTTGCAAGGAAGTTATATGCACTTCAAAGTAAATGTTTGAGTTAATTCCTTTTTTTCTCGAACATATTTTAGAAGAAAAGTAGATTTACTGCTTTGAATGTTTGCTAGGTAAAAAGTTATGCTGCCCTTCCAAGAAATGGCTATTTCCATTAGTAGAAACAGTTAAATAAAGCTTTTCATCTATTTTTTTTCTGTGCTTCAGGAGATGGGCATGTTTCTGGTGTTCATCCAATAACAGCTGCCAAGGTGCCCATTCTGAAAGTTGTTGATCGTGGAACGAAAATTGAGTGTGATATATCAGTTGAAAACAGGGATGGAGTTTCAAAGTCTAAGATAATCCACATGATTTGTTCCCTCGATGAAAGGTTTCAGAAGCTGAGCTTTTTGGTAAGATTCTGCTCTCTCTTGTATGTTATGAAATATGGACACTTGTTCATGAGACGAAGTTAACGTTTAGTTCTGCTTGTGCAATAGTCTGGAAGATCGCTTAAGTGATTCTTTACAATAAACACGAATGTTTCAAAAAGAAGAAAGATGGAAATTAAAGTCGTTGCTTGGACAAGGACTACTAAATATTTTTTTTGGTTTACGTTCTGATAGTATACCCCTTCCCTCTGGAACCATGGTCTAGTGGTCTAAATGCTCATAAGTTCTTCTTGCTATATTAATTACCTTTCTCTCAAAAAATTGCTCATCGGTTCTAGTTCATAAAAGAAGATACAGGGGTCAACATATGTATATGCTGATAGATATCTTTAGTTTGCATCATTGCATTTACTTCCTCAGAAGATATGATCTCTTGTTTTTGCAGATGAAAGCTTGGGCAAAAGCGCAGAATATTAATAGCTCAAGAGACAAAACTTTGAACTCATTATCTATAATACTTTTGGTTGCTTTTCATTTACAGGTATGAGCTGAGTACAAATGGTTTCTCTGTTGCTATCTTACTCTTTGTTTCTTGGTTGCATATTGTGGAATTCGCGTGCAGATTACTTTGAGTCAATATGAATTTTGCCTTCAGTTGAATGTTTTGTCACTGTGGTTAATCAGTCTGAGCCTAGGAGCTACTGGTGAACTAATAGTTTACATAACTATACACAATTTACTCTACGGTGAAATCATATTATTTGATTCTAGTCTGCTGTGGGTTTTCAACTTATTCAATGCTCTTTCATGATTATGTTGCCTTTAGCTTCCTGTATCCCAATAGGGACCTCCATTCTAGAAATATCCAATGCTATGGGATACAATACCTTATATGAAAGCTGCTCTAAGCACAATAAAATTCCCAAATTTAAAAGTGTGCTTTGAACGCCAAATTTAGGCACCCTCTTGTACAAGTGATGTTGCTCTTTTAAACTTCTTCATTACTGGATTTTACCTTTTTTTGTCAATTTCTAGAAAAAGAAAAATGTAAAAGTCTCTACGAATAGCTTATTTAGCGTCTTCTCAATTTCTTTTCGTCATAGCCTTAGCTTATTCAGAATAACTTTAATGTTTCTGCTGCCTAGTTAAGAATTATGCCTTTTGATTTAAATTCGAGGAGTACATATATTTCGAAACCCTTGCCTTTTTGTTTGTTTTGCTTTTTGTAAAAAGGAATTTTATGTGTGCTGAAAAGTATGTGTAGATATCTCATTCATTTATAGAGTGCTATTCATGTAGTTGTTTAGTTAATAATCTGTTCTTTTTCTCATTTGGGCTCATATGAAAGTCTCCATCTATTGAATGAACTTTGCAGACACGAAATCCTCCAATACTACCACCATTTTCTGCCATATTAAAAGGTAGTGCTATGAATCTTTACTTGTTCAGTTTTCAAACACCTCTTGATAGGTATTTAGTAATTTCAGTATCAGTATTCGGTACACAATGCAGTGAAGTACTGTATTAGTAAAACAAAATTCCCAAAGCAAAATTCCCAAAGCAAAATTCCCAATAATGAGGGTCAAATAGGAAATCCTTATATCCTTTCAGTCTGCTATAGATAGTGAGGAATTTAAACCATCTCAATAGACTAGGTTCTAAATTTCAAGAAAAACATTGTTGAGATATTTTACTCAAGTAGATTCTGAATGATGCTTCTTAATGCGCTAATTTTTTTTTCATGAGATTTTTGGTTTTGAGTAGCTTGGTAATGTAATATTTCTTGGCTTGGGAATGTTGTAGATGGCTCTGATCCTGATTCAGTGGAAAAGTCGTTGAATAAGTTCGTGAACTATGGGAAGAGCAACAAAGAGTCAGTTGCTGAGCTGCTAGTTACTTTAATAATCAAGGTATAGTGAATTTTTTCTTTAGCCGATGGTCTATTGGAAACAGCCTCTCTGCCCTTCCAAGGTAGGGGTAAAGCTGCGTACATCTTACCCTCCCCAGACCCCACTCGTAGAAATTCACTAGGCTTGTTGTTGTTGTTGTATAGTGAATTTTAGTAACTCTGTCCTTATCTTGAAGTGTGCTAAGTATTGTTTCATTTCATTGCAGTTACTGTCGGTCGAGAAACTATGGGACAAAGGACTATGTGCAAGCACCTATGAAGCATCTTGGCTATCTAAAACATGGGATTCTAAAGTTTGCTGCATCAGTGTAGTTATTTTTCTCTTTTTAGTGTCTTTTCTACTTAGCAAATCTTTGAGGTGCTGAATTAATGTCTGATAGTGATCTTCACAGGTTGAGGATTTCACGGATCAGTCTCAAAATGTCGCAAGGGCTGTTGGGAAAGGAGAAGTAAAGCAGATATACAAGTGTATCCAGCGTACTAGCGAATACATCTCTGCTTATATGGATGGCCTCGTCGAACTACCAGCGTTAAGATATCAATTATTCCGCCATGCTGTTGCTCCCTTTCAAGTGGATTCTCAGACAAGTAACATTGAAGAAAATGGAAATAGCATCACAATTCCTTGTAGAGATATCAAGAATAAGGAGGATCAAAGTACAGAAGGCCAGAAAGAACGTCAGGAGGCTATACCTTCAGAACCTATCATGACTAAAAGGAAATGGTCTACCGAAGGTTGGGAAGGATTAGCTTCTGAACCTATCACGGCCAACAAGAAATGGTCTACCGAAGGTTGGGAAGGATTAGCTTCTAAACCTATCACGACTAAAAAAAATTGGTCTACCGAAGGTTGGGAAGGATTAGCTTCTAAACCTATCACGGCCAAAAAGAAATGGTCTAGCAAAGGTTGGGAAGGATTAGCTTCTAAACCTATCACGGCCAAAAACAAACTGTCTAGCGAAGGTTGGGAAGGATTAGCTTCTAAACCTATCACGACCAAAAAGAAATGGCCTACCGAAGGTTGGAAAGAATTACCTTCTGAACCTATCACGGCTAAAAAGAAATGGTCTAGCGAAGGTTGGGAAGGATTAGCTTCTAAACCTATCATGACCAAGAGGAAATGGTCTACCGAAGGTTGGGAAGGATTAGCTTCTAAACCTATCACAGCCAAGAAGAAATGGTCTAGCGAAGGTTGGGAAGGATTAGCTTCTAAACCTATCACGACCAAGAGGAAATGGTCTACCGAATGTTGGGAAGGATTAGCTTCTAAACCTATCATGGCCAAGAAGAAATGGTCTAGCGAAGGTTGGGAAGGATTAGCTTCTAAACCTATCACGACGAAGAGTAAATGGTCTACTGAGGGTTGGGAAGGATTCGCTTCTAAACCTACCACAACCAAGAGGAAATGGTCTTGCGAAGGTTGGGAAAGATTACCTTCAGTGAGTCGGGGACAGTCAAAGGAGGACGGTGTACCACCTGACTCTCTCTGGACAAAAAGAAAAACATCAGAAGAAACCACAGGAGGAACTTCTTCTGCTCAATGGTTGGAAAAATCAGACAAAAAATGTTGGTCCGCCAGTAAGAACAACAAAAAGTGTGCACCTAAGGCTAAGTGGTCAAACACGCAGACACGAGGTGAGGCAGGAAGACGATGAACGCTTTGGCTTCTGGTTGGGTAGCTAGCTTTGCCGGTTATCATTCATACCAACTTCTTTGATTTGTCCTCGTTCATATGCCAGAAGTATTTTGCGCGTATGTAGTTGAATCATCTGCCCATCACAACTTTTACATTCTTGCTAGGACTTAGGAGTATCCTGTATGAGCTAGGATCCCCTTGTTATCCTCTTGTTTTGTACTGGTTTTGTTAGGACATTTTTGTACAGGCAATGACCTAACAAAATGGAGTATTAAGTGCTCAATGCACATTCATTCTATCTACCTAAGGAGCATCAAGTAATACAAGTGTAACAACAACTATGATATAACCGTTGGATAATTTCTTTCCATCTGTCTATGTCAGGGTTGCTAGAGTTACTTGATACTTAGTAGCAGGTAGCAAGTAAAGATGCGTGCAAGCTGGCCCAGGCTCTATCATTATGAAAAACAAGGAAATCGACAAACAAAAACAATCAATAAGATAATTCCATCACATTTATTTGATAATAGAAGCTAAAATCCAACAAAACGGACTAAAACAAACAAGGTTTTAAGTTCAAGCTGAATTAAGTAAATGATCTCCAACATAGTCTGATATAAAGGATTTCTAGATTTTCTCTCCTCTAACAATGTTTATATTTTCTACTATGGATTTAGCATCCATTGATATGCCAAATAGCCCTCTTTTTGAAAAGCCTGCACAGTAAAGCCCATTCTCTCCTTTCCAATGGTTTGGAAATTCATTTATCAATGTTCCATCATCAAGGAAAATGGAGCTATGATCCTGCACCATAATATTCACAAATTTTAGAAGAAAAAAATAAAATAAAAATACGGTTTAACTTCTATACAATGACAATATACGTAAGGTAAAGTCATAACTACTTATAATAAGTGAAATTATGAGTTGAAAAATGAAGCAGTAACTTTCTATAATAAGTTAAATTATACTGATGTCTAAAGTTTCGTTAATGTAGATACATGTTAAATATATAAAATAAGTATGTGAAGGAGAAAAATGCACTAAGCGAACACACGTATTCATGTTTCCTCTAAATTAAACATGTTTAGTATATTTAGAAAACTTACTCTTACACCATACATCAACTAAGGTAAGAGTCAAATTTCTTTCAAATTAAGCAGAAGAGCATCAAAACATTATGTGAAGTCAAATTCAGAAAAAAGTGGAACAAGCTTTTAAGATAAGATTAACTTCTAATACTGACAATGTAAAAGAATTTTTACACTATGAAATTCCTTAAAAGATAACTACATGTAACTATCCAAAGTAACCCGGAAAATAAGGCAAGTTACTGGTTGAAACATGTCAATATAAAGAATAATATTGTGCATACAATCAATAGTTATAAATTAAATCTATGTGGAACTTTTCGGCGCGAACTCAAATTTAGTCGGGCCCAACATTACTACGGATGAAAAACCATAAAAAGAAGTTCCATTTAGGAGTAGTCTCTATTAGGCAAGTGGAACAATTTCAAGACTCAAACATATAGAAAAACCATAGAACAATTAAGACAAAGAACAAATCTTTTTCAACAACTGTTTTTTCTGTGGCAGCTCAGTGCATAAGGCATCTCGCGTTCACACACAGAGTCCGGAAAAGGACCCCACTATAAGGGGTGTGATGTAGACAACATAACCTAATGTAAGCATTTGTGACTGATTCTTGACAATTTGTAATACGTACCTTCAGCCATTTGGTAGCTGCATTCTTGTATCCAGTAGCAAAAATTATTGCATCAAATTGACGTTCTTCCCCATTGTCAAAAACTACTGTATTTTCCCTTATTTTTGATATTCCAGGAAGTACCTAAACATTCGCCAAAAATGATTTCACAAAAACCAGCATGCCAATCAAGTGTTTTCACAAAAAAATATCAAATTAAATCAATAAACTAAAAAGAATTTAACTTTTATATATTGACAGAAAAAGAATTTTACGCTATCAAGTCACCTAACAAATAATTACACATAACTGATAATAGGTGAATTTGACTATAATCACGCCCTAAATAATCACATTTTTATGTTGTTTTGATGATATA